>CM035312.1:3384868-3399756 GCA_002900995.3 Ganoderma boninense | reverse complement strand
TAACTCCCATGTCAAGCGTGGATTCTGGCGTGACCGTTGCCTGTTACAGTTGAGGCCTCCGAGCCGTGGCATCGAATTTAAAGCGAAGTGCGTCTTCCAAGCGTCTTCGCGTCGCTCTGGCTCCATGACCGCTGCAGCAGCTATGATCGCTCGGTGCTGACTACACCATCCCCCGCAGTCCGATCAAAGCTCAAGTGCAATGCTTGAAGTTCTAAATGATGATACTCGCATGCAGGAACGGTGGGCCCGCTGACACTGACGTGAATGGTTCTTGGCACGCTCTGATTCAGCAGGAACCCTAGTCACCAACAATCCCCTCGTACCCCACACTCTTACCCTCACATTTCCATCCAGCATGCAGCATGCCTATCACCTTGTCCGCACCTTTGCTCAAGGGTCGCGCTCTTGCAGGGAAACGCTGTATGCGCATGCCGAGGAGCATCCGAGCCTGATGACAAGGACGGCAGAGTGCATCGAAGGTACCGGTACTGGTAAGAATATGAATCCACTGTTGAATAACTTTGTCACTCGATTTACTTATTCTGTATGTTCTCGGCGGCGGCGCCGTCGTCGCCGAGGCAGTAGTGCTTCTCGCACGCCGCCTCTCCCCGCCCCATACTCACTCTCACTGCCCCTGCTTGTCCCTGCTGCCAAAGACCGCACCGTGGTGTCACTGGAGATCACACATCCGTCCGCTACGAGATGTCTTCTGACGTCTCGAGATTATGGGAAGGATTCGAGTCACTCGGGTGGTCACGCTGCCACCGCACGCTCGGGAAGATCTTCACCTGGCAGATGCATATGCCCTGCGTGCGCGCGACGGCCGCAAGCTTCTCGCGCGCCGGCCAATAGTATGTAACCGCCGATCCGACAGCGATGGCAGGCAATATTGCCTGATGTCTGACGCCCAGTACGCCACCGGACGGCATTCGTCAGCAATTCGTCAAGACCAGAAAGGCAAACTTCGCACCGCAATAGCCCGATAGCGAGCATGCTACGGGCGAGTCGCAAGGCGGGGGCGTTCTACGCATCGCAGGCCTAACGTTGCCATCAGGTTCTCTGTCAAGGCCAAGAGTCTACGCTCACCCTTCAGACTCGTCAGGCGGTACATACGGGATCCACTTATCTCCTTGATAGACCGTCCACTGCTGCTCGACATGAGCGTAGATGACTCCGCTTGGGAAAATGCATAGTACATACTGCCGATGAGCGCTGAGCGCCCCCACTGGCACTGACAGTTGCAGAGCTTCGCCATGTCGGAGGTGCACAGGCCAAATTAGAAACTTGCACATTGAACACATCCTGGTACGGCTTCCGTCTCCTCGCCGGTACGTGCAATGCATTCCGACCCGCATACATACACCACAAACCGCTCGAATATTCAACAACAACAACTACATGACGGTCTGATCCGTCTCCAAGCCTCGGGCCCACACTATTAATACACGCTACGCAGATGTGATGCTCAATCGACGTCGACCGGGTTCCAGGTGATCGTGCCGTCCTTCCCGCGGTCGAGCGCGTCGATGGCCGCCACGTCCCCCGCGCTCAGCTCGAAGTCGTACACGTCCTCGTTGCTCGCCACGCGCGCTGGGTCCGCGGACTTTGGCAGGGGAGCGAAGCTGACAAAAAAACGTCGCGATGAAGTTTCATGAGCAGGTGCCGCTTGGAGGCAGGACGCACCCGTCGCTGCAGCGACCACCGGACGAGGACCTGGGCAGGCGACTTGTTGTGCTGTTCAGGGCGCGGGTTTCAGTAGCACGCGAGCCAATTGCGAGAACTTGAAAGGGGGGGGAGCACATATGTACCTTCTTCGCGACCTCGAGGATCGCGGGGACGTCCCACTGCGCGCGCATGAGCGGCGCGTACGCCTCGATGACGATGCCGTGCTGCTTGCAGTAGTCCACGATCGGCTTCTGCTGGTTCAAGGGGTGGAGCTGCAGAAGGGCCGCCGTGGACCGCGGGATTCAGCAACCTCAAGTTGTGAGAGAGACCATGGAGATAGCGCACCTCGATCTGGTTTACATCCGGGAGCTCCAGCCCGGCCTCCCGTATCTCTTCGAGATGCTTTACCCCGCTGTCAGCGCCAGTTACGCGACGTCAGGTCCGAGTCGTGGCAGCAAACAGAGACTGGGAAAGCTGACTAGTTGGAGACGCCGACGGCGCGGACCTTGCCCGCCGTCTTCGCGTCGACGAGGCCGCGCCACGCGGCGAGGCGGGAGGGCGCGTCGGACATGGCGCTGTGGACGAGCATGTAGTCGAGGTAGTCGAGGCCGAGGTTCTTGAGCGAGTCGTCCACGGCGCCGAGCGCCTTCTCGTACCCGTGCTCGTCGTTCTGGATCTTCGACGCTGCACGTTGCAAACCACCGACTCAAATTTCAGTACTCCTTCAGGAACGCGGTGGCTGGAGAGCGGGGGGGAGAGGACGAGGGAAACGCACTGATGTATATCTGGCCGCGCGGGACGCCGCTCTCGCGGACGGCCTCGCCCACCTGAGCCTCGTTGCCGTACATGCGCGCGGAGTCGATGTGTCTGCGGGGGCGTCAGCGTAGTGTCCGCACGTCATGTGTATGTGTATGTGTGGAATGCCCGTACCGATATCCAGCTTTCAGGGCTGCTAGACATGCTGGCTTGGCGTCGTTGTTGAGGTAGACGCCGAGGCCGAGGAGCGGGAGCTCGTACCCTGCAGAGTCCAGACAGCGGGATGAGAAACAGCCGGGTCGTGACGGTGAGGCACTCGACTCACCAGAGCGTAGGCGCACTGTGGTATGGATGGCGAGGGAGGACGTCATGGCGCGGAGAGATTTGCTTGCGCTGGTAAGCACGGTAGAGGAACAGGTTACTCACGGGGCGGTCCTGTCCTTGGATTGGGTCAAGAAGGCATATATGCCACGAACCCAGTCACGAGGTCAAACGGAAAGAAATGGCGCATCGAGAACTATGTCACATGCATGGTTCGAAGCTGTTCTTGAATTCCCTGGAAGGACTCGCCTTCCAAAGAGTGCTGAGTGAGTCCTGTTTTTGAGAGTCTGCCATGACTGGCGGCGGGTGTGCTGGCGGGTCAATAGGACGGACCAGTCACGAATCCCCCAGTCCTCGATATCACTCTCCACTTTTGTGGGGTCGTATAAATCATGAGGATCCATAGATAGTGGTCAGGTTTGGGGGTAATGGAGGTCGAGGAGACTTCAAAGCCGCAGGTACCGGTAAGCACCGAGAGGCGGTTGCCGAGACCTGGTCCCATTAAGCGCCTCATGAACGTGTCTGGGCGCTATGACTTTCCGTGCTCAGTCTAAGGTCTTGCCTCACCAACCTCTTCCAATGCTCTCCAGGCAACGCGCAGACGACGGCTCGCCTCAACACAACACTGGTTATAGAAAATATCGGCTCTTGATAACACGTTTGATGTTGCCTTCCTTATCGAAAAGGCCCCGGAAGGCTCGTAGTACGCGGATGACCAGGCGGACCTGCCAGTGGCATTGGGACGCCTTCGAGAGGTTTTTCCGTAGGCAATACTGATGCCAAAATCGACCTCTTCCCGGGGAGCTTAGCGCACTACTGGGATCCGATCTTTCAGCAGGTATGTGTTCTCACTCGGTTCTGGCTGCCCGCCGCTGGATGATGCCGTAGCCCTCATACGTGTCTTCCATCTCCGAGTCCCTCCGAGTCACCAAAGTCCCCCTTGCCAAACAACCCTCGTCATCACCACTAGCCATGGACAGCTTCAAGATAAAGGGCACAGTTCTCACACCGGAGTTCGGAGACGCATACACTGCCGCACTCAAGCTTGACTCCGACCCCGTCGCTGTTGTCTATACCGATATCCCTCTGGTTCTTGTCTACGCGGCCTCTCAAACTCCCTCTGTCGAGATCTCTGTCAAAGGCGGCGGCCTGGGCGGGCTCCTATGGGTGCGTTGGGCGTCGTCGTCGACCTCCGCAACTTGTCATCGACCTCCAAGGTTGTCCTCCCCGACGACGTCTTCTTCGATTCCCCTGGCACCGAGATCGACATGATCCTGGCCCCTCATTACTTCAGTAAGTGCGTCTAGATCGTCTTACCGTTGTCCAACCCATGAGTTTCTCCAGACCCGCTCCACGCTTCAAGGTCTCCCGGCGTTTTGCACCAACCCCGACGTATGCGGCAGACGCGGCGACGGCTCACCATCCGTGGCACGTTGTTCTCCAACTTCTGCCCCGCCCTCCGCCCTCTGCCCTCCTCAAGGCCGTCTGGGACAAGTAGCCATGAGTGGCGTTCACGCCGCACGGAGAGCGAGGAGGTGCGCGGCCGGACTTAAAGCTTTAAGCTTGACGCCTCCCGACGAGATGGCCCGGACGACGCCGCCCTCAAGCGACGGCCGTACTATTGCCATTGAATGGTGGTGCAGCGATCTCTGCAATCTGGCCTGCCGTCGCGGCGACGCCAGGGTCGACGCGCTAGCGGCATTAATATTGGACGTGTGTTTGTGTTGTAGGTCCACGACGGACACGGCGGGGCGCGCCTGTGAAGCGTCTGTCGCACGGTTTGTGCGCGGGAAGAAGGTCGAGCTCGTTGGGGAGGCCATCAGCTGGTTCTGCAACGTTCAACATGTGCCGGAGCTACGAGAAGCCTGAGGGTGACATGCGTCTCCGCGAGGTCAAGATCTAGTGCGACCCGAAGAATGTCTGGAGCAATGGTCTCGCGATTGAGTCCTTGGCGGAATGGGAGGATGTTTCAGCTCCATCCTGTCCTGTCCTGTTGCTCCTACCGATTTCTGCACTGTGCTGCGTCTGACTTGGACTGTCTACTGCTTGAAGTGTAACTGCGTGCACATGCGTTGTAAATGCTGCGAAGGACAGTTGTCCCAATTGACTAAAGTTCTTGTTCCGATTGCCCTGCTCGCCATATATCTGCTGACGACCGTTCTGATCTGTCCCAAGTCAGCCATGCTTTCATGGAAGCTGCCCCTCGGTGTCCTTCGGTGAGTGCCTGAACTTGAACTTTGCTTGACCAAACTGTCCGCATGCCTGTCTCGACTCGGACACCTCGATGCGGATAGACGCACAGATCTACTCAAGCACTTCGATGATGATGATCAGCCTTCGACTGGCGGATTATGGTCTCTGTCGATTCTTGTCGCAACGGCATCCCTGAGCTCACGGGATGGGAGGATAGACTGCTAGATGTCGATCTGCATTCACACCAACGTCCTATCCCATCACCGGCACGCGGCGATTGGAAGCCCTGTGACGCTCTTCGCCACAGTTCGGTCCCGAGAATCGGCGACGCCCGACTACCGTTGGCACCTGCGACTTCTGACGGACGGATACGCGCACGGAGCCGATAGCCACAATTGCGAAAGTGATTTGCCATAGAGGGAACTTGTGACAAAGGCGGTGTTCTTGTTCTCGCGGGCGAGGTGGGGGACCGTGCGCCACAACCTGCCACAACGCGTCGTGGCTTTGACATCCTCTTACAGATGCATCACTCAATCTTTCGCGTTCTACAGGTCAGTGCCAAGGGCGGAGCGCAATCGTCTACTTATTTAGTGACCATGGGTGGATGGACGCCGTAGGACGACCAAGTGGCCTTCTCATCAGCAAATTAGGCAGCGGGATTGCAGAGATCTGCAACCCAAGTAATCGTCTGCAAGGGTGGTAGGGATTCGTAAGCACCTCACGGACTCCTGTAGGACGTCGTAGCGCTTTGTAGTGGCCTATAGTATACGACACAAGAGGCTGTATATACTTGTAGTCAGTCCAGCAACACATTGTAGAGCCTTGCAAGGCTCTGTAGCATATCCTGTGTGCTGCGGTAGGGGCCTGTAATTGACCCACCAAGACGCTGTAGGGACCTATGGAATGCTGTGGAAAATGATGGAGGATGTTGACATCGTCATAAATTACTACCGCAGCCCCAACGGAAGGATAACCAAATAGGCAAATAAATATATTTCGTCGAAAGGACTACTGCTCAATACAACATGTATGCGCGATGGTAGGTGTATTCCACGGGATAGGGGTACGGAGAGAGAGAGCGAAAGCAAACGCAGACAACTACCAACGCACCTTCTGAACGAGGCCCCATCCGTGCACCAAAACGAGAGTGGAGGAGCTCAGTGACTCGCAAAGACATGGGTACTCACATAAATGCGTGAACAACATAGTTGAGAACGTACCTGAGTGCCCCAGGATGCTTGCGCATCACCTAAACGCAGACAGACCCCAGAGAAACACAGCGACGCACCTTTGACTCTTTGTGAGAATGCACAAATGCCGGGAGTTGGTCAGGAGATCAAGGACCCACCTTGTGCTCACTTTGCGACGACTGCATACCACCTGAAGGCTAGTTAAGAGCCAAAAATCACAAGTACGCACCTTGATATCCCATACAACGATCTGAATTGACAAAACTGAAAAGATAAATTGCGACGCACCTGAATATGCTCCGACAGAGCTACCTGTCAGTGTCAGTGAAGACCGTGCCAACGGGCGGTAGGTGACGCGAGAAAACATAGCAGCAACGGCGGGCTTCGGCAGGCATGAGGGAATCAAGGCAAGAGACAGCAATTCCACATAGAGGAAGTGGGAGGCCGCAGTCAGAGGGGAAGGACACGGTTAGAGGGGGAGGACGCGGTTAGAGGGGGAGGACGCGGTCAGAGGTCAAGTCGCGAAGCTGGGGTGCAGTCGCTCGACCCGCGCCTATAACCGGGAGCGAATGTGACGTCATACGAAACTCCCGATTTGAGCAAAGACTTGTTGGGGTACCGATGCTGGAACGTTGGGGACTCTTTGGGGATTCTGCTATGAACGACTAGTTCAGGGGGTTTGGGTATATGGCCCAGGCGAGATATCCTAAGATAGACCGCCGGCGTACCGACCCGCCCATAACTCAGCATGCAAACGAAAGCCGGGTTCGGCCCGGGAGCTTGATGGGTGATGACGATGGGACAGAATGGATGTTAGGTCCCGCTGAAGAAGACTTTTTATTCCCTACTTCGAAAGCTACGACTCGGCGGTAGGAATCCGGTGGAGGTTGGAGGGCAATGTAAGCTACGGTCGTATCCGACGGATGCTTTACGGGTCCTTGTACAGGTTAGGCGTGTCCGGCGAACAAACTGCATGGATTTACAGTAGTGCATCGTGTGCGATAAGGCCCTACAGACCACAGTCGCATCCTACCATTCACTGCAGGGCCCTGCCGGATGGGGCCGGAGCCTGCGAATTCTTGCAGTGGCCTGTACGGTCGCGTAGCGCCCTGCATTTCTTTACAGGTAAGTTGCGCTTTTGCTGATGCTTTCCTGTCCATTCTCCAACACGGTGCTAGCGAAGAGCTACGCCTCAGAGTTCGCGCACTCCCCCGTCTCGCTCCTTCGCTAGTCTGCCTTGCCGATCTTTCTTCTCTTCACCCTCAAACAAAGACCTCGCCGACCTCCCCTGCGCAGCGTCCGAGTCACGATGCCGATGCTTATCGACGTCGCCGAACTGGCCGGCCTTGCGGCTGAGGGCGCACTGTATGGTATGCTATCATGTTTGCGATCGCTCAAGTGCGTCCGGCCAAGGACTGTACTGACTCCCGCCCCTTCTGCTTCCTTGTTCCACGCCCAGGCGTCTTCGTGTGCCTCTTCGCCGTGTGCGGCTATGACCTCGTGCGGCGGCGGCGGCGGCACGGCGCGCAGCTGAACCTGCCGATGGTGTCCGCGGGCGCGCTGCTCGTCGTGCTCGCGACCGCGCGGTTCGCGGTCGACACCGCGAACGTGTTCGCGGCGTTCATCCGGCACGACCCGCGCGCGGCGCGCATCGCGTACCTCGCGGACGTCACGCAGCCGCTGTTCACCACCAAGCACAGCATCCTCGTCGCGGTCCTACTTGTCGGGGACTCGTTTGTCGTGAGTCCACTGCTATTCCATCGTTGCGTTGTTCGGCTGTTCGGGCCATGTGGGAGCGGACGGTGCTGAGATATTGGCTGGGCACAGAACTACCGGTGCTGGGTGGTATGGGGCAAGAACGTCTGGATCGTGCTGTTCCCCATCGCTCTGTCCTTCACCAGCGCAGGTACGTGGCCATCAATATATGTATATGCATATATGCACAGTCGAAAACGACTGAGCGTTGCGGTGATACCGACCGGGCCTGATCCTGCAGCGTCGGGCTCGTACACGATGTGGGCGTACGGACACTTGCCGGACCAGACCGTGCTCTCGGAGGCCTCGTGGCTCAAGGCGTTCTTCTCGCTCAGCCTCGTCGCGAACGCCTTCTCGACATGTATGCTTTTCCTTTCCTTCCCTGAATGCTCCGGCCGTGTGCTGACATCGGCAACCACCGGCAGGCATGCTCGCGTTCCGCATCTGGCACGTCGACCACCAGATGGCGGAGCGGACTCAGACGCGGACGAGCAGCGACCGGCCCCGGGACCGCGCGGCGAACCCCAGGCTCATGCCGATCGTCCGCATCGTCCTGGAGAGCGGCCTCCTCAACGCGGCGTACCTCTTCGTCTACGTCATGACGCTCAACTTTGGCTCGCAGGGCCTCGAGATCATGTCCGAGATGGTGAGGACGTCCCGCCTCCCAACTCCCCCGCTTCACGTTTCAAGGCATGCCAGTGACTAACGCCTGCGGGTGCGCGGATGCGCTGCAGGCCACGCCGCTGACGGGCATCATCTTCTCGATCGTGATCCTGCGCGTCGGGCACCAGCGCCACGACGACAGCTACTACACGCAGCACGCGGCGGCGACGCGCACTATGACCTGGCACGTCGGGCGCAAGACTGCGACGCACTTCACGGGGACGACTGACTCCACCGATGGCACTGCGACCGCGACCGCGGCAGGCTCGAACGCGAACATGTCGAACCTCGAGGTGTACGTGCACGGCACCACGTCGAAGGCGTACGACGACGCGGAGTATGGACAGGAGATGGACTCGTTCGGCACCTCTGGTGCTGTGTGATTTCGTGTGGTGCGGGGTGTCTCGGTTTCCCGAGTCTGTCTATGTAGTGTCGGGGTTTCGCGTTGGTATGGTCATTCACTTATTCGAATTCTATGTGACAGCGGGAGGTCGCTGTGTTCACCGACATTGGGCGGCGCGAGCGTCTTGACGTGGCCTTCAGAAGGCCCCCATCCGCATTCGATCGAGTCTACTCGTTTTGCCAAACGACGAACTCGAGCTGCTCGCACTCCACCACAACCCGCGCCGCCGGGCAGGTTGCGCCGTCGTGTCCACGAAGTGCACACCCGGGTAGTTCTCGATCTTAGACAGCTCGTGGCTCTTTCTTTCTTTCTTTCTCGATCCCGTTTATTGCCCTGCGAGGCCGAGCCTCATGATAGGCCTTGAATACATGTAGTAACTACGTCAGAATGAGAAGGGTCAGCAGTACCTGGGACCCGGAGGTCCCTGCAAAACTAGGGGGATGGCTAGGGGGGAGTAGCGTTAACGTCGGGATGAGGCGCGCAGTTGCGCAGAGAGGATGGGGGCAAGGAGAGGTAGGTAGATTGTGTAAGTACGGAAGGGGCAGGGCATCGGAAAGGTGCGTTGCGGACGTCCACCCCCTCCCGGCCATTGAAGGCAAGGGAGCGGATTACAAACCTGCCGCCTGTTGGGTGCGATTGCGCCCCTGGGTCCTGCCTCTTACTGCGAGCAGGGGTACGTACTGCGGTTGCCCCGCCGAACGTCAGAACTCCCCCGTCCCTAGAGCGGGTGGGTGCCCGCAACGCACAGTTCCGTGGGATCGACACGAGCACGGGGTACAAAACAGAGAGCAAGAGAGTGGAGGACTACAGGTAGGAGATGAGAGGAAGGATGATGGGCGGGAGGGCAGTGATCTACGTCAGCGGGAGAGATCAGCGTCAAGACGAACAGCACTGCCGAAGAGGGCAGTGAGAGAAAGAAGGGGGGGACTGCTTAGCGTGGGGCGCGACCAGGTCGACGCGGGTGACTAGCTCTCTGGCGAGGTTCTTGCTGGGGGGTCACGTTTCCGAAGGTGTGCGAGAGACGCTTGGTGGCGCCGACATAGCGCAGGAGGGGCGGCCATGCATCAGGGGTGCCGAGGAGGGCGGAGAGGTCTCGCCCCCGACGGCCCATGCCTGAGAGATAGCGCTCGCGCGCGTGCGAGAAGGCGGGGCAGACCAGCAGGAAGTGGAGGACGGACTCCGAGGCGCCGCCACATGCCGGACAGGTCGGCGAGGGCGCACGGCCTATGCGATGGAGATGTGCATTGAGTGGTACGTGGCCACTCCGGAGCTGGAAAAGGGCCGCGGCTTGACGGCGAGAGAGAGACTTGATGGACTTCATGTATTTGGGGGAAGGGAGGGCCGGGTCGGTGGTGCGGAACTTGCGGCCGCGCACGGACGTACGCCAGCCGGTGGCCGCTTTTTTGTCGAGGGACTTTGCATACGCGAGCTTGACCTTTGCGGCACTGATGGGGAGCGGCTTGCGAAGAAGGCAGGGAAGCCGCCCTTTCGAGCTGTTCTCGGTCGCTCCACGGGCAGCGCGTTTTGCCTCCTGGTCGGCAAGCTCGTTGCCTTGGATGTTGGTGTGGCCTGGCACCCAGCGCAGGGTGAGTTGAGGGCGGCGAACTTGCTTTGCTTCTCCTCTCGCTTGGAGCAGCGACGCGCGCTGAAGAAGATAGTCAGTAAGGTAGTGAGACGGCCGGGTACGTATCTGTTGCGAGGCTTCAATGGCAGACTTGTTGTCGAGGGCGACTGATGGACCGTCGACGGCTTTCTTCTCAGAGTGGAGTAGTTCCGCTCCCATGATCGCTCCGACGATCTCGGCTTCATAGATCCCGTATTCCGAGGAGGGGCCCAGGTAGTAGCGGAGGGTGCGACGGTGCGGCTTCTTGCGCCGGACGAGGACGGCCGCAGAGCCGACCCCGCCATCCTTCTCCGAGCCATCCGAGTAGACGGAGACCCCATGCTCCCGCATCCACTGCTCATCTTCCCGCACCGCCTTGTCCTTGTCGTCAAAAGTGAGGGCGCGGGCTGCCAGGCTTGCGCCAGGGTGGTAGCGTGCCGGGCGCATCTTCTCCATGCGTGCTGGAGTGTCGGCCGAGACGTAGGTGTGCAGCAGCTCGTGCAGCTGGGAGCGGTGGCTCTGGACATAGTGCGCCGCAGCCCACTGGACGTGAGGGGTGAGAGGGTGTGAGGCGGGGAGAGTGCACAGTCAGACAGTGGCTCGGTGGCAGAGCTGGTCGATGATGAGGGGGAAGGGGAGGAGATCAGAGTGTGCCGTCATGATGTCCGTGGCCGTGGTCCGCATGGCGCCTGTGATTAGTATCACCGCCTGACGATGGATTCGACTCAGCTTGTTTACAGCGCCCACTGAACCGCAGCTGCGCCGTGCGCCATCGGGCTTGGTTATGGGGGTGATGAAAGTGTCGACAGCATATAGCGAGCTGGGGATAGCGACAGCGAGGTAGAGACGGCGGATGAGGGCAGGAGCGAGCCCATACTGTGAGCGGGCCAGGCGACGCAGCGCTGCGACCCAAACGAGCCCCTTACCCAGGGCCGCCGCGACATGTTGATGAAAGCGCAGCCGGTTGTCGACCAGGACCCCTAGAAAACGGTGGTGGGTGGATGGCGCAATGGTGGTGTCCCCAAGAGTGAGGTCTGGACCCCGGGCCTCGGCCGCCCGCCTTGTCAGGTTGAGGAGGCCAAACTTGTCGAGAGAGAAGTGGGAGTTGTGAGACGCTGACCAGTCTCGCGCGCCCCCCGGCCGGTCGAAAAAGTCTTGCAGTTTGCTGTGGGTCTCGGTGAAGGTCTTGCCAATGGTGATGAGGGCGACATCGTCCATTGATCCCACGGCAATCTCGCCCTTCTTAACCTGGGCACTATTAATCAGCGGGGTGTTGAAAAAACCGTAGAGAATGACAGAAAGGGGGCAGCCTTGGTCGATTCCGCTGGTAATGTCGAAGGGCGCGGATTGGAAGTCGTCGAACTTGAGGATCGTGCGGCGGCCATCCAGCTTGCGCCGCAGCCAGTCCGTGATGACCTTCGGGACCCCCAGCATGCGCATGTTGTAAAAAAGGCGTGCGGGGGTGGCGGCCGGGAAGGCAGATTTGATGTCGAGGAAAAGCACGGAGGCCACCTTGCCCCGTCGCCAGGCATCCTTGACGGTCTTGGTCACGAGGTGGATTGAATCGGTTGTGGTGCGTCCAGCTCTGCCTCCGAACTGGTAGTCTGCTAAGAGGGACAGAGACTCAGCCTGGTAAACAAGGACATCAGCCACACAACGCGATAAGATTTTAGACATGCAGTTGAGCAGTGCAATTGGTCGGTGCGCCTTCGCCGTGGTGTAGTCCGTCTTGCCTGGCTTGCGCAAAACGATGGTGTCGGAGAGCTGCCAGAGAGCCGGGTAGTAGCGCAAGTGAAACGTCGCACGGAAGAGTGTGCCTAGCAGAGGGGTGAGCGTGTCGTGGCAGTGAATGTATACCTCATTGGGGACTCCATCGGGGCCTGGCGCCTTGAACGCCCGGAGTGCCGCGATGGCGCGCGTGACCTGGAGGTTGGAGATGTCACATCAGTAAAACTGACAATCTCTGAAGATCTGGATGCGCTGGACAGCCACCGTCCCAGACCATCCAGACCTCCGGACTCAGAACGTGGGGCTTACAGCCCGGGAGTGGAATAACCTTCGACATTTTATCTTACTACACCTTATAAAGTATGCATATATACTTCAAACCCGAATACTGGGGGAAAAGAGTGAAAACGGGCCTCGAGGATGGGGACGGAGAGCGGAGGAATCACCGCGGGGACACGGACAGATGCTGACTTACCAGAGAGGTGCTCGAATCATTGCGTAATTTTAGTTGATATCGGGTCCATCTACAGCTCCAACAGAAAGTTGTATGCGGTCCACGGCAGGGAGAATCGGCAGGAAGGCTCAGTGCGAGAAGGGAGGAAGCAGGAGCGCCGTGAAATCAGTGGAGCGCCCGATGTTCTGAACGAGGGTCTCGAAGGTCTGGGCGCCAATCAGACCTGAAATGTCTGGATCCCGTCTGAAAAGTCTGGGACGGTTCTGATCCAGAGCTCTCAGAGCTGTGCAGGTTTTACTGATGCAGCGAACTCAAAACGCGCTGGCGGGAATGCATGCTCTTGGGCATCCGGAGGGTCGGGGCCAGGGGGGAGGAAGAAAGTGTTGTAGAACTCCTCCCCTTTGGCCTCGTTGTCCGTGAGCAGCCGCGTGGGGTCAGCGACGGATTTCAGGACTGGGATGCGGGCTGCACCGCCATCCGACTGCCCACGCTTGAGGAAGCGGTGGGCCGTCCAGATCGAGTGTGCGTCGGTGTTGTCGAGGAAGGACTCCCAGCAGTCTTTGCGCGCGTACTTGATGCGCTCGGCGTACAGGTTGCGGACCCGACGTGCCTCTTCATGTGCCGGGTGCGCGGGGTCGCTCTTCTGCCTGAAGGACGCCCGCGCGAGGCGCTGCTTCTGTCTGCGAAGGATCGAGAGATCCTTTGACCACCAACGCCTAGAAAAGGGGGTAGGGCTGGTGAGTGGGACCTCCTGCTCGACCGCAAAAGAAATCGCATCGTTCAATCGCTGCAGGTAGGCGTCGAACTCCGAGGTCGATCGAATGTGGGGGTCGATGGGGTGAGCGTCAAGGTGCGAGCGCAGTGCAGCGTCGAAATCTTCCCAGTTGACCTCCCGGAAATTGCGCCGCCGCGGCGGGCGTGCCGGGGCTAGAGAGACGTCGAGAGTGAGCAGTACAGGGAAGTGGTCGGTCTTGGTGGGACGCAGGTGTGGCGCAGTGGTGCAGAGGCTGATGAGGTCGGTGAGGTCAGTGGAGCAGAAAACATTGTCGGGGCGGGTGAGGTTTCGCGTGCTCAGCGCCTCCAGGGTGGGTATCCCGGCTGGGAGCGCCATTTCCAGGTCGAAGTCTGCGAGGCAGTGGAGGAGGCGCTGAGAGCGGTCGAGTGCTGACTGGGTGAAGAGGTGGTGGTTCCGAGCCTCGTCCCAGGCTGGGCTGTGCCGGTTGAAGTCCCCGAGCCAAACAAGTGAGGCGCGTGCCGTCTCAATGTCCTGGCTGCCAGCAAGCTTCCTCGTGGCGCGCGCCACTGCATGGAGGGCGCGGTCGTGTTCGCCATCCACGTACAGGTTGAAGATGTGCACTTGCTGTCCACCGGTGGTGAGGGTGATGGCGGTGACATCTGAAGAGGGGACATTTAGCGGGCGCCAGGCGTTCGACGAGATTGACGTGTTGACGAGGAGGACCGAGCGGCACGGAGACGGAGAATCGTGGTGGCCATCCGGGTAGACGACCGTCCAGCGGGGGGAGGCACGCGTTGTCGAGCGGGGGATCGTGCGTTGGAGTTGTTGTTTGGTTGTTTTGGGTGTGTGGATGGATAGATGGATAGGTGGTTGGTTTATTGGTGGGCTCCAGTTGTGTTGGTGGTTTGAGGTACCCAAGCAACGCACTGCCACAAGGTGTATGGGTTTTCCAGGTTTCCCGAAATTGACCTCGTCGAGTTCTTGGTGAGGAAGGAAAGACAGAAACCTTGGGTTGCCTGCTGCGTTTCTTGAAGCTGGGTTCGAAGATGTGAAGTGCTACCTATTTGCTGGTAGGGCACTGCTTGAACGGACAGAGTTTCCCCCTATACGTAGTGGGTGCTGTGTCTGTCCTCTCGTCCGGTACGTGTGTGTCTGTCGGAGACACCTGGTTGGAGTATCTCTCGGTAGATACTCTGCTTTTGGTATGAAACAAGCCTTTGCTGTTTCAAACCACTGGGTGAGCAGCTGCTTGACGGCTCAAGCTACTGTCTGCTCCGTGTTGATCTGATCCAGTTGATCAGATCCTTGGTGATCTAGTCCGGTTGACCAGATCCTCGTAATCTAGTCCAGTTTGACTAGATTCTTGTGATCTAGTCCAGTTGACTAGATCCTTGTGTAGTTTTGGTCCGTTGACCAGTGAC
>CM035312.1:3297204-3384768 GCA_002900995.3 Ganoderma boninense | reverse complement strand
GCATGCGCAAGCATCGGGCTCTATCCAAGAAGAAGGGTTTTATCGTGACTATCTGGGGGGAGGGCGCATGTGCACGTACCTGAATTCGCTCGTCCAACTTCTATCGGGGGGCGAGACGCATGGCGAGCGACTGTTATCAATGGCGGTCGTATGCAGCACGATTGCGACAGCTTGGCACGCCTTTGTAGGATGTAGGTGTGGGCAGAGGTGAAATGTC
The DNA here is from genome assembly GCA_002900995.3 of Ganoderma boninense. Taxonomy (NCBI): domain Eukaryota; kingdom Fungi; phylum Basidiomycota; class Agaricomycetes; order Polyporales; family Polyporaceae; genus Ganoderma; species Ganoderma boninense. The sequence continues at coordinate 3,384,551 of CM035312.1, read as the reverse complement.
CAGTCCGAGGAGGCCAGCGGAGGAAGCACTCGAAGGCGCTCCGAAGGCATGTCGCGTCGCAACGCGACTGAGAGCGCTAACGCCCGCGACAGCAAGCGCTTGGCTGTGCTAAAACGTGACAGACAACCGTGACATCCATCACGCAGTCCGCGATCCTAGTGGTGGTTCGTCGCATCCACCGCCACCAACGCGAAACGGCGTGTGCTGCGCTCTGACACGGCCACAGTTCCAGCGATCGCTCAGTTTTGACCCGTAGACTGCTTTTGGGAGAGCTGTGCCTCGGTGGCGGCGGCCGCATTCATGTGTGGGACTGCGCTCGAGACTCGTGTGAGAATCTGCAGATCGAGCGATATATCCTGCAGTGAGAGCGATCGATGCATGTCTTGGTAGGCACATACACACCTACAACATCATCTGACGCTTCGCTCCCCGAGTGGCGGTACGGCCGATGGAAAAGGCGTGCGTCAGCACCCGAAGATGCTTGCCGATTCGAGTATGTGAGCACTCACCGGCTGCAAGAACGCCTCGTGCCTCATCGCAAGCAAGATCTAGGGGGAAAAGACCGTAGGAAATGAGTGTCCCCAATGACGAGCCGAATCTAAGATAATGAGCAACCCAAGGAGCAGGATACAAAAAAGCAAAAGTCCCGCAATATCCTCGGCTTTATTTTGCCGCCGATCCAGCGTTTAACTTACCAAATTCAGCACTTGTCCTCCCCCGAGAACATCGGAATCGAGGGCAGGATCCACGACGGGCACAGCAGATGCTTGGGGATCAGGGAAATAGCCAGGGAACGAGGACGGGACTTATAAGTCTCTCAGGAGTTTCCGGGGTAATTCATGGTGAGGGAAACATCGTGTTTCTCAAGTTTGTGTTTTTAGTACAGTGTTTCTGGGGACCAGAAACAGCCCAAGGTGTTTCCACAAAGGGCAAATTGCCTGAAAACGGGCCGGAAATAGGCTGCATTATCCGGAAACACAATCACGATGGGCAGTGGCAGATACCGTAGGTTGGAATATGGGTGTAAAAGGAATAGGACTGGTCTCCTGTCGTAGCCATATTCTGGACCTGAATTTTCAAAGGTGCTCGTTAATAAAAGAATAATGCGACTTTGTTCACCTGTTATATGGGTCTATAGCCTAGTAAATATCTGCTAGCCACGACGGGCAACGGCGGATACCCTAGGCCGGAATATGGCTATACAATGACCGGGAATGGTCTCCTGTCATAACCATATTCCGGACCTGAATTTTTGGTAAGCGCCGTTTAGATCGACATAACAAAACGTACTTACTCGGTCAACGGATCAATAAGGTTGGAGTATTCTTTTGTTAATGAGCGCCTTTTGAGAATTCAGGTCCGGGATATGGGCGCGGCAGGAGACCAGTCCCGGTGCTTTTACAGACGTATTCCGGCCAGCGGTATCCGCCATTGTCCGTCGTGGCTGGTATTGAGTTCTATACCGCGCTTGACCAACATCGTGGTCCGGAATATGATTGTGACAGGAGACCAGCCCTGATCCTTTTACAGCCATATTCCGAGTGGCGGTATCCGCCATTGTCTGTCGTGATTAATGTTTTATGTCTGTTGTCGACCCTTTTCCTCAGAATTTCCTTTCTCTGGAAACGCCTCACCTGTTTCCGATGTCCAAACATGCCTGGGAAACACCCAGGAAACTCGTCGTTTCCTGGATCCCGAAACACCCCGAAAATGGCCAAAAAACTTGAAGTTTCCGGACCAGTTTCCATCCTGTTTCCAAACGCTCAAAACACCCACCTTGCCCGTCGTGATCCGCGCCTCTCTGCGCCTCCAGGTCACACGGCTGCTGCACAGTACTTAAGTAAGTACACAAGAACAAGAATTTAGTTTCAGATGATCGTCAGTAGTACAGATTGGCCACAAGCTCTCCGCCAAGAGATGCGAGGGGAGATTGGCTCCGAGTCGGCACGATGATCCATTCGACGCTTCACGCAGAGTATGCGGCCAGGACGCGCGCCGCCACGACGTTCTTGGGCGGCTGCCGCCCGGTCCACAGGAAGAACTGGTGGTAGCCCTGCTCCAGGAGCACCTCCACGCCCCTCACGCGCCGCCAGCGGCTCCCCGTGTGCTTCGCGAGCACCAGCAGCGGCGTCTCCGCGGGCTTGTACGCCATGTCGATCACGACTCCGCCAGTGGGCGCCGCGAACAACGACTTGGGCAGGAAGATGGCCTCCGTCTCCGACGCGTCGACGGAGGTCGCGGATGCAGGAACCGTCGAGACGATGACGGTCGGCGCGGGCCCGTCGTCGGGCCACGTCCCGAGGGCTGCGACGAGCTTGACGTTCACGTCGGGGAACGCGTCGACGAGGGCCTGCGCGTTGCTCCGCGTGCGGTTGTACAGGTAGATCACCGAGGCGCCGAGCTTCCACAGCGCGTAGATCGCCGCGCGCGACGTGCCCCCCGCGCCGATGACCAGCGCCGCCTCCGGCTTGAGGATGCTCTGCGGGAGCGCGCGGCGGACACTGTGCAGGATGCCGCGCCAGTCCGTGTTCTCTCCGAGGAGCACGACGGCGCCGTCGCGGTCCGTGACGGGGATGACGGTGTTGACGGCGCCGATCGCCTCGGCGTCGGGCGAGAGGCGGTCGAGGAGCGGCATGATGTCGCGCTTGAAGGGGATCGTCACCGACGCGCCGCCGAAGTGCGTCGCGGTGAGCGCGACCTTGATCTCGTCCCCGACGTCCTGCGTCTCGAGCAGCTCGTACTTGTGCGGCATCCCGAGCGCCTCGAACGCGGTGTTGTGCAGGGTGGGGGACATGGAGTGCGCGATCGGGGTCCCGAAGAGGTAGAACTTCTTCTGCGGCACCTGTCCGAGAAGATGGAGGGCGGTCTGGATCTGCGCGAAGGAGAGCTGGCCCGGGGCCGCCTTGCTGGGCAGGAGCCTGTGCGTGATCGGGGTGAAGGTAGAGTTCAAGATGCGGGACATCTGGCCCTCGACCCCCATGTTGATCGCGATGATCGGCTTCGCCCCGGCTGCAGCCTTTTGACGCACAACAAAGTTGTGCAGCGCGAAATTGTCCTCCAGGCAGTTAGCCTTTCCGACGATCTTGACAATGTCTCCGTACTCGCGTGCGAGGCGGTACTTCGCTTCGATCGGCAGGCCGTCCCACTTCATGTCCCCGGTCCAATCGTGCCACGACGAGATGATCTGCGAGTGTCCCTTGCGGGCGATGAGGTCGAGGATGTTGTTCTCAGACCACGAAACCTCGACATCGATGTACTCGGCACCGAGGCGGACGGCGGTCAGGAGGAGTTCGAATGCCTCCTTCTCAGCATAGTCCGGGAAATTTCCGCCCTGAGAGACCGTCCGCACAGTAAAAACGATGGGCAGCATGGTCTTGCGTCTGAGAGTTGCGAGCTGCCTTTTGACGTAATTGGTTGGAGGCATGTAGGGGCCGAGCTTGTCATCGTCCTCGGGGGAACGGAGGAGGTCGACGCGTAACTCCACCGCGTCAGCCCCCGCGGTCATTTCAGGAATATGAGGGAGTGCAGTAGTGACGTCGGGATATGTCAGCGATAGGAAATACGACCTTCTGTCCTGCGAGAGGTTCGCTGCGAGGTTCGGCCGCTCGCCGGTGATGTGATGGAAGAACCTGGAAACCTCTTCACGAACACTGAGGGTCGAGTTCGCGTCGTCCTGTGCAGCGGCGCTGACAGAGTCGAAGATCCCCGTACCGTTGATGAACTCGTAGCTGCTACACTCGGAGAACCACGGAGCGCGCCTTTCGTAAACTTCAAGGATGGGTTCTCCGTATGCGGGGCGAGCGGTTTCCTCTCCAAGATAAGTGACGACTTCTTCCATGTCTCGCGAGATGTGGACGACAGGTCCCTTCTTGGTGTAGGCTTTGAGGAGAGTTCGACCTGTAGGGGTCTCAACGACGCCTCCCCCAAGGCTAATGACATGGCCTTGACCATATTCGGCTAGGATTTCGTGGAGAATCGCCGTCTCCTCCTCCCGGAATGCTGGCCAGCCATTTCGGTGGACAAACTGACGGACTCCCATGGGATGCTTCTTCTCGAAGAAGACGTCAGCATCGACGAATTGCCACCGCAAAATACTTGCTGCGAGTTCCCCGATGAAGGTCTTGCCGGATCCGCGCATCCCGATGAGGACAACTGACGCTTGCGAAGGTTCCTGTGTAGGGCGGCTGGCAGAAGCGAGGTCGTGCACGGAAGATAGCTCGACACCTTCGACGTCCAGACCGATCTAAAGAGAGGGTTAGGATGAGCGGGCACTGACATCGCCGACCCAATACCTTACCTTGTTGACTAGATCGTCCCACCAGTTGGGCCACGTCTTCTCCACACAACGCTTCTCCTCGATGATAGTGTCCTTGACAGCGCTTCCCAACACGCTGAACGCCATCGCGACGCGGTGATCGTCGTAGCAGTGCACGGTAACACCCTCCTGGAACCCAGAAAGGGGCCTCCCATACACCTCCAGGCCATCGTCCAGCTCCTTTGTCTCCACGCCGAACTTGGCTGAAACCACAGCGTCAGTCGTCATCTCTTCGCACAATTCCGACAGACGCACCAAGCTCGTCGATCATCGCCTTGATACGGTTACACTCCTTGACCCTCTGGTTTGCGATACCAATGATACGCGTCGTAGTCGACCTGCTCCCATCCTTCAGCGTCCTCTCCGCGCTCGGAGGCAGGGCAGCCACAGCAGCAAGAACAGACGCGGTCAAGAACGCGTCCGTCATCGGCTCCATATCCACCAGCCCAATCGCTTTAAGCTGCCCCACGGGCGGGCCGGTGACGGTCGTCTCCGTCTCCGTCTGGACGACTGTGCACCCCATCGGCTCCAGCACTTCCTTCGCGAACCGCGCGTCGCCCTGCAGCGACCCGTTCCCGATGTTCGTGATCGTGCAGGTTGTGCCCGTGATCGCGGCGATCGCGAGCGGGTACGTCGCGCTGCTCGCGTCGCTCTCGATGTTGTACACCGCCGGGTTCGTGTATGCGCCCCGCGGGATACGGTACACGTCCAGAAACTTGCCAGACTCGTCCGCAACGCGCTCGACAGCGATGCCGAATGTCTTCATTATGGCGATCGTCATGTCGATGTACGGCTGCGAGATGACTTGGCCGCCAGTGAGCTCAAGCGTGACCGGTTCGGCGGCATACGGTGCGCAGAGCAGGATGGACGAGACGTATTGACTAGAGACGCTCGCGGCCAGGCGGATATGCGAGCCCTTGAGGCCAGCTGAGGCGATAGAGAGAGGAAGACAGCCCTCAGCTTCAAGGTAGTTGATCCTGCTGCCGTTCGCGCGGAGCGCATCGACCAAAGGGCCGATAGGACGCTGCTTCATGCGTGCGTTGCCTGTGATGACGGTATACTGCCCCGTGCTCGTCGCTCCGACGAGCGTGCAGACCGTCGTAAGGAAGCGCGCAGCGGTCCCTGCGTTGCCGAGGTAGATCTCCTTGTCGCCCTTCGGGACAGAAAGAGAGCCTGCGCCGCCAGTCACGACGAGCGTCTCGCCGCCGTCCTCCCAGGCGAACTTAGCGCCTTGCAGCTCCACGAGCGCGTTCATCATGACCTGCGTGTCGTCCGAGTGAAGCAGGTTCTTCAGGCGACATGTCCCGGTGCCCAGTGCGGCGAGCAGCAGCGCGCGGTTCGAAATGCTCTTGCTCCCGGGAGTGGCCATGCGGATCGGGCTCTTGCTCGGGGAACCCGGCACGACTTTCGCCGCATCAGAGAGGGCCTTTGCAATCACCGCGTCGGCGACAATCGTCGCCTTCTGCTCGTACGTGGCGCCAATGCGTGAGAGGATGACGATCTTCTTCTGCGGGCCGCTGTTCTTCTTGTCGATACGCATGATATCGAGCAGCTTCGTCACGGATAAGCTGCGCGCGGCGGGCAGACTCGCGATCCTGGGGTCGGAGAGCGAAACCGGCAGGTTGTACCCCTTCAGGGCCCTCGTGAGGCGGCCGACTGCGACTTGGTTGAGGACACCGAGCTGGCGTGCCACCTCCGCCTCGAGGATCATACCGACGGAGACACACTCCCCGTGGAGCATTGCTGGCGTGAGGACGGCCTCGATCGCATGGCCGATGGTGTGCCCAAAGTTGACGAGATTGCGCAGGCCTGTCTCGCGCTCGTCGATCGTGACGATGTGCGCCTTCACCCCGATGGAGCCTGCGATGACCGAAAGGAGGAGCTCCTGGGCGGGGGAGCGGGTGGCTTCGGTTCGGCCAGCGAAGTTGGTGGACGGTGTCTGAATTGCAGCGAAGATCTCTGCTGCACGAGACTCGAGTGCTGCAAATTCCTTCTCATCCCAGATGGCTGCGGTCTGCGAAGGAACAGTGAGTCGACCGTCTCTTCGGAAGATAGCAGAAGAAAAAGCAGGGCTATAACTATGAATCTCATTCCAATCGCGAATGTCCAAAAGAATGTTTTACTAGCATGAAGAATTAAAGTTGATTTCTTCCTCGAGTACACCGCCTTATCCTTATCCTTGCGGGCCTAACCGAACACCTTATGAAATGCACTCGGGTAGACACCCGACCACATCCGTACCCGACCGTACCCGCGTTCAGCCTTCACGAAAACGAAAGGAGGTGAAAAATGTAACATTCGAATACGCTATATCTCGACGGAAAATTGGGTGCTCTGACCCCAATATCGTCGAATTAGGCAGGGATGAGTACAAATCTTCTGACCATCCTTCGCTGCAACAATGGTGACATCGCATATTGGAGGACTATGATCCCTTCGTAAGCATCGGCTTTTGGTGCTTACAACGGGCTTTCGAGAGCGGCGACAAAGGATGGTAAAGGAATGAGTTCATACGAAATTGACGATAATCTTTACGGTAATGCAGGGCAGATCACTCTGGTACGCACCCTATGACGAGCTTTAATTGAAGTAAAAGTCTACAGCGCTATCACCACTAGCATGCTGCAGGCAAGTGACTGACTCCGACTGCAATATGTTAGCGCAAGGAACAATTCATCGCGTTCGACAATAGGCTGGACAATCCCCTGCTGTAGCCAAGACGAGCTACGACGGCCCTCTAAATGATTTCACCAGACGCAAAGCAGATATCCAGGCCCACAGACTATGGAGAATATGGCAAATGTCTTTACCATCCTTCGCCACCAACTCTATTATCTAGACGAGTACAAGTCCTTTAGGGCGAACCCCGCTCTTGGTGACAAGCTTATAACTAACTTTTCAATAGCTATGGCCGAAGAATGGCAAAGGATATCATACTCATCTTACGGGAATCCCTACGGTAACGTGGGGAAAACTACCCCTATGCATTCCATGCAAACAAGAGGTTGATGGTAGATTCATCTCATGGCCGGGGTTTCTCTGAGGGTCTCACACGAGTCAACCCGGGTAAAAAGAATAGTCATATCCAGAGGCGGTATGGGGACAGTGACACCACCAGAGGACGCACGTTTCTCGCTCTGCGTCATGAGGCCTAATCTCAGGCCGCGCTACATGCGCTCCAAACGTCAAGATACCGTCAAGGTACCAGACAGCAAACTGAGAAAGCAATGCCACTACTCAAGCAGACGACTTCGGACGCCGGGAAGCGGAGGGTATGGGAGAATCGGAGAGGCGTAGGGATGTTCACTTCCTTGATCGAGTCAGAACTCACCTTGATGACCTCGGCCATGCCATTTGAGAACTCGCGCGCGGGCAGAGTCTCGAGGAACGCGGCATCGATAAAGATGTACTCCGGCTGCCAGAACGCGCCGATGAGGTTCTTGCCGTGCGGGGTATCGATGGCCGTCTTGCCGCCCACGCTCGAGTCGACCATGGCGAGCAGCGTCGTCGGAATTTGGACGAAGCGTACGCCCCGCATGCTGTACCGCAATTGAGGGGGGGATAGGGACACGGAGGTGGATAGGAGGGGTGCTCACAATGTTGCTGCGACGAAGCCCACCAAGTCGCCGATGACGCCGCCGCCCAGCGCGAGGATGACGGTATCGCGCGTGCACTTGTTGAGCAAGAGAAAGTCTTCGATATCCGCCTTCCCTTCGCGACTCTTGCTGGTCTCTCCGGGAGAGATCACATAGCTGAGGAACCTCGCGCTGATGGATGCGCGATCGAACTCGGTCTGGAACGCGTCGAGATGGAGGTTCCCGACATTGGTGTCTGTAACGAGGATGTAGGTCGATGAAGGAAGGGTCTCGGTCACTGTCTTGACGATGTACGGCACGAGGTGGAAGCCGCAGTGGATGGAGTCCTTGCCGAGGATGGACACCTTGCGGACGTCGACGTCGGGCATGGTGGTTGTGGGGAAAGATTGGATTCCCGTCGGGCCCTATTGGAGGGGTCTTTCTGTGGTGCGACGGTGAGGATTCGACCGACTGAGATCGGACCATACGCACTTTGCGCGAGCGCTGCCTCCTGTGTGGAATGGGGAGAAGACGGCGATGCGTCCCTAACGCTGCCACTCTTCCGATGGCTTTTTGACTGCCTCGAGCCTACCCAGCTGATGTCAACCTTCAGGTAGCAAATCTGGCAGTGTAACGTACAGTTTAAGTCGAAGCAGGTACTCGACTGTGCCTGCGATGGGGCGTGCAGAGCAGATGGAGAATCCGAAATTCAGACTTCGAGGCAGGAGGAGACTTTGGTCCGAGCCGATCGGAGATCAATAGCAGGCTCGGTAACACCCGGATAAACATGAATAACAATGCAGATTAGATGACGCATAAGACGGAGATTAGAAGTCGTCGTGGTGCTACGTCATCGCGACGGATTACTTATTGCGAGAAACCGAGGAGGCTTTGAAGTTTTATCTTCTCTTATCTCCTCAATTTCCCGTCCGCCGGAAGATTGACGGAAGCCACGACCTGAGGCGCGCATATAGCCAGCCCCGGTGCTGCCCGAGCAGCGAGCAAAACCCCCTCATCATCGTCTTGACTTGGTCTTGACTCCATCCCACTCCTTCATCCTCGACGGCACCCAGAAGGCCCCGCCTTTTCCCCGCAAAATGGCAATGCAAGCTGCTCGAGGTACGTCCAGACCCACTGTTCCTCGAGATTCCCGCGGAGGCTCACACCCAACAACAGCGCGTGTTCTCGGCCGAAGCCTGGCTTCGTCTCGGCCGTGCGCCCTCCCGCGTATCCAACCGTCCAGGTTAAGACAGCAGTCCACGGCAACAGGGGCAGAGGCCGGGGCATCTGGGGTAAGTCGTCCCACCTATATGTTTTCCCCACATCCGAGTCCTCGACCCCGCATCCTCCCACCCACGATCACGCTCCCTCGACTCCATATGGCATCCTTCTTCTCGTCACCCGCACCCGCTCTATTCAGTTTCTCACATACACACGCCCCGTGCTCTTCCTGCGCACTTCTAGCCCCCACCGCCACCGCCTACGGGCAAGGCGTCGGTCTGGCGGCAGTTCCTCCAGACGACTGGCAGCATCACCCTCGTCACTGCAGCCGGAGGCGTGGCCTTCTACTACTTCGCCCAGAAGGACAAGACACCCGGCGCCCAGCTCCCTCACGACCCCTCCAAAAAGACTCTCGTCGTTTGCGGCAGCGGCTGGGGCGCGACGAGCCTTCTGAACTCGCTTGATACCCAGGACTACAACGTGGTGCGTATCCTTCGCTGGCTGCAGTGCCGATTCTGTGATCTTGAACCTTCTTGCTGCACAGATCCTCATCAGCCCCAGGAACTACTTCCTCTTCACCCCGCTCCTCCCCAGCGTTGCAGTGGGCACGCTGGCCCCCCGCTCGATTCTCCAGCGTGAGTCCCCACATGAAGTTTCCGCCGGATTCCCGAGACCCCGCATTTCCCCGCCTGCCCCTTCCCCATCCCGTTTCCCCGCCTGCCTCTTCCCCTTCCCCAGCCTTCCCCAATCTTACTAGCTTGACTGGTGCTGACTGCATTGACAGCGACTCGCTATGTGACCCGCCACAAGCAGCGGCAGGTGACCGTTATCGAGGGGTCGGCGACGGACGTTGACGTGAGTGCTGTTTCTGTCCCTTTGTCAGGCGTCGGTGGACCTGGAGATTAGTCTCGAAGCCGTCCGTCGTAGTGTGTGTCTCTGCCCGGATAGTCTTCCGTGCAGATAGCGGAAACTCGGGGCAGAGACGCACGCTACAATGTCTCTAGTTGAACTTCATGTGACGTGTCTTCTGCTCCTCGTTATCCCTTGGTCTGCACCTGAAAGGTTGTGACCAAATTGACGGTGGGTGCGCATGCCAACCGGCGACATTAGCTGTCACACATATGCATGACACTCGCGTCTTGGGTCATGGAAGGCTTTGGGAAATGTTCGCGCAAGACGCTTTGCGGTTTTGACGCGTTGTCTGCTAAGGTTTCCCCGCCTGGACTACGACTATGGTTATGGCTCTCGCAGTCTCGCGAGGGTCTCCCTTCTATAGCTGAGTCCAGTTTGATGCCGCTCAGCGTCTCGCGTCTCTCGCCACGCCTCCACCCCAGCAGATACTCGTCCTCTCCTCACTGTTCTTAAATTATTGGGGGACCTCAGATCGAGAAGGAGAGAGGGCCTTTGGCATTTCCTCATCTTTCTAGTCAGCGGCTTTACGGACTTGAAGCTGGGTCTGAGCGGCCATCATCGTCGACTATGGCTATGGCAATGGCTATGGCCATAGCTAGCGAGTTGCAGAATCGTATGTTGACCTATTGCGCAAGTCACGGTACATATCTCCAGCGTGGGGACTGCACAACACAGGTCGAGCGGTTGTTATGCCGTGCGCCCGGGGATCCCAATGGGCACATCTTTTGTTAGTGTGCGAGCAAGCGAGCTCACTTTTGGTCGATGACGAGAGTGGGCGGTCTCAGTTGATTCCTGCCTTAGACCATATATGTGATATCTCATGATATCTGCTTGCTTGGCGCGCAATCTGTTTCCTGCCATATCTCCCCGGCCCAGGTCTCAATGACGACAAATACGGAGTTCGTGTCGTATCTCGGGGGAGCAGTCTTCTGTTTCGCATTCCACATATTTGGACGAGATGTGCCTCACGCGACACCATTGGCATCTCCGGCGTTGGAGTATCATTCCTGTACGCGGGAGGAAGGCGAAGCCTGACTTTGCTGGGTGCTTCCATGTTTGGTTTGGCATTCTTTCCAGGACGTAGTCGAGTTTCGAGTCGCACATTGTTTAGGGAGAGCCGTTTCCCTTTCACATATGGCGGCCGTTCACCTCTAGGTTACTTGCCCAACTGGCGTCTTCATTCATGCAGAGAATGCGACGGTAGGAACCATAACTGACAAACATTTCTATTTCCAGCCCGTTAAGAAGACAGTGACGTTCGCGGATACCTCGGAGGCCCAGGGCGCGGTCAAAACAATACCCTACGACTACCTCGTCTTTGCTGTCGGTGCTGAGGTGCAGACGTTCAACATTCCCGGCGTGCGCGAGCACGCGTGCTTCATGAAGGAGCTCGAGGATGCGGAGAACATGCAGCGCCGCTTCATGAACTGCATGGAGTCCGCGGCGTTCCCCGACCAGTCGACGGACGAGATCAAGCGGCTTCTGCACATGGTTGTCGTCGGCGGTGGCCCGACGGGTGTCGAGCTGAGCGGGGAGCTGCACGACTTCCTTGAGGAGGACCTACGCTCGTGGTACCCCGAGCTCGCTGAGCACGTGCGGATCACGCTGGTCGAGGCGCTGCCGAACGTGCTGCCGATGTTCAGCAAGCGGCTGATCGACTACACCGAGTCGACGTTCAAGGAGGCGAAGATCGACATCCTGACGAGGACGATGGTGAAGGAGATCAAGGAGAAGAGCGTCGTCCTGCAGATGCCCGACAAGAGCATCGTGGATGTGCCTTGCGGGATCGTCGTCTGGGCTGCGGGCAACACGCTCCGCAAGGTCACCCGCGACCTCATGGCCAAGTTCCCGAAGGCGCAGGAGAACAGGCGTGGGATTACGGTCGACGGTGCGTTTTTGACCTGTGGGATGCCTAGTTCTGTCTGTTCTGACATCGTCCGCAGAGTGTCTCCGTATGGCCGGTACGGACGGCAGCGTCTTTGCGCTCGGCGACTGCACGGCGACCGCGTACGCGCCGACCGCCCAGGTTGCCTCGCAAGAGGGTGCGTACCTCGCCCGTGTGTTCGCACAGATCGCGAAGCGCGACGCGCTCCAGCAACGCATCGAGGATCTCGCAGCGGCGCCTGAACTGGACAAGCAGGAGCTCGAGCAGTCCCAGCAACGTCTCACGAAGCTCAGCAAGCTCCGGCCATTCAAGTACTCGCACCAGGGTTCGCTCGCGTACATTGGCTCTGAGAAGGCGATTGCCGACTTGCCTATCTTCAACGGCAACGTGAGTCCTCACCTGAAAATGTCGAGCGGATGTTGGACTGACGTGAGGGCGTAGATTGCTACCGGCGGTGTTGCGACGTTCCTGTTCTGGCGGAGCGCATACCTGAGCACTCTCTTCTCGATGCGCAATCGCACGCTCGTTGCTGCTGACTGGCTCAAGGTCAAGTTCTTCGGAAGGTCCGTGCAGTTCTTTCACCGCTCTTCTGCCAGTGCTGACTTTGAAGCAGGGATGTGACCCGTGGTGAATGAGCGTGTGCGGCGCTCGTTGTGGTTCCTCCTATTTATCCGTTTACACTCGCCGTTTCATAGACTATTAGGGTCGACTAGTTGAACATAGAGGATATAGAGGTACTTTATCTTCCGATGCGGCATGTTCACCGTACTTTGTATATGACGTCACGGTCGGTCGAAATGTGTTCCTAGTGTTAACCTTTTGCCTTCGTTGCTGCTTGCCGGATCTTCAATCGAGTCCGGAGTGGGCCAAGTCAGCCTCTTGCCACTTCCACAGGTAATCGTTTCGTGGAATGGCCGCTCAGCAACCTCACTTTTCCTTCCCTCGCCGCTGGACGTACGGCACTTCACCGGGCTGGACCGCGGTTCACACACATTTGTTTCCTAGCCATTCCTCTTCGCCTTTCACGAGGTCTCACCCAGTCTCCTTCGAGCAAGGCGGATCAGCAACCTTCGCAGACCCTCGACGCCATGGACCTCGTCTTACCATCAATATTGGAGCCTTCTCTCTCAGGTCGTGCAGGGCCGCAGGGTCTCAACGCTTCAGTGGCCTTTTGGACGGACATAACGATCATCTGTGTCGCCGGGTTAGCCTTCGTCTTGACCCTTCCCCGTGCTCTCGCACGACTGGGACCAGGCGGCGGATGGTCAATCGGCCACTACTTCCGTGCGTTTCTCGTCTCTTATCCCCATTCGCTTCGTTCTCGGAGTGTGATGAAGCGTTTATGCAGGTTCCCGGGCACGCACGCGTCCCACGAACTTGAACCAGCGGGACTCGGTCTCCTCTCAGCGATATCTCATGGGCGACATCCAGATGGAGGCAGACGTCGACACCTACCCTCCGCCTCCTGCGGTATCCGACAATGTCCCCATCGTGCGGAAGCCGGTGCACGTCAAGGCGTGCCAGGCGCGGTTCCCGTTCGTCATGCGCGCCATCCGCACGCCTACTATTGGCCGCGTCCGACTGGGCGGGGTCGTGATCTGCGCCCTGTACTTTGGGGTGCTGCTCTTCGCGACGCTGCACAAGAGCTCGGTCTTCAAGGACCCGAGACGCGCAGGCTGGGTCGCAATCTCGCAGATCCCGGTCGTTTACGTTTTGGCGACGAAGAACAACGTTCTTTGCGTTGCGTGGGGCGCGGCGTATGATCGGGTACGTCGCCATCTCCGCGCGCCCAGTTACTTGAAGCTAACTAACTCGAATTCGTCTGCAGCTCAACTATCTCCATCGCTTCGCGGGGCGTCTGCTTGTCCTCGCGGGAAACGTCCACGCCATCGGATACAGTTCGTTTCCCCATTGTTATAACGAGAATGGCGGGCAGATGACACGGCGACTGCAGCCTACAGATTAGTGATGCAGGACCGGTGGTTAAGCGTCATTTCGCTCGCCCCGTTCGCGTGGGGCCTCGTTTCGCTCATCCTGCTGGACATTCTGTTCCTGTTTTCTCTGGCCTGGTTTCGCCAGAAGTTCTACAACTTCTTCATTCTCACGCATTTCATCGCGTCTATCGCATTCCTCGCCACGGCAAGCTTTCCCTTTCCTTCTTCTCGCCGAAGCTCATGATCGTCTCCGGTAGATCGGGTTACACATGCCTGCAGCCATTCCGTACGTGATCGCTGGGGCCGTGTTTTACGGCTTAGACAGGCTCCTGCGTCTCCTCAAGACCCGTATCGTCACAGCTACTATCACGACACTCCCCGAGATGTACTCGACGCAGCTCGCCATCCCCCAAATCAACTCTGGTTGGCGCGCGGGGCAGTTCGTCCGTATCCGTGTTCTATCCGGAGGATCGGGAGTCCGAGGGTGGCTTGTGTCACACCCCTTCACGATCGCCTGCGGAGGGGTTGGCGAGGGCGGCGCCCCGTACGGGCTGATACTCCTCATCAAGAACTCTGGGAGGTGGACGAAGAGGCTGTACGACGTCTCGACGGCAAAACAGAGAGCGTCGGACACGACAACACAAGTCAAGGTGCTCATTGAAGGACCTTATGGTAACCCATCCATCAGATTTCTCTCGTTTTACAGAGAACATGGCTCACGTTCGTCTGGGGCTTAGGGGGTTTAGGGTACACACTACCCCACAGCTTCTTCGGGGCACTGTACGTCGTGGGCGGGGCTGGAATCTCATTCGGTCTCGCAGGGATCCAGGAGGCCGTGCAGCACGCGAAAGCGGGGACAAGCACCCTGCGCGTCGTCGACCTCGTCTGGTCTGTCCGCCACCCTGACTGTCTCGTGCCCCTCCTCCCGACCTTCTCGTCTTTGCTCGCGCAGGCCGCAGCAGCGAACCTCAAGCTCGAAATTTCTGTGTTTTACACCCGCGCTGTGACACTCGACCACGAGTTCAAAGACTACGTGCTGCCCATGGATCTGAGGCTGGAGCCGGGCCATCGACGGCTGCAATACATGGTTCGCGATGTCGTTGACTGCACCCTGAGAACCATCCAGAGGGGCGAGGAGCTGAGAGGCGTCTTCATCGGGACTTGCGGACCAGCTGCTCTCAGCGACCCTATCAGGGAAGTGATCGGCGACCTGGACTGTGCAGGATTGTCGAGCATGGTTGGCGGCGTAGAGTTGCACGAAGAGTACGCCCTCCAATCCGTCCACTCCCGCTCCTACAACGCTAACCCTCTTCTAGGATTTTTGCCCTCGATTAGCGTTGCTCGAAGAAGATTCGAGCTCTATGTGTGATAGTGTACCCGATATTGGAAGACTCCTTGTTGTATTCGCTGTGACTTCTCGACCTACAATCCTAACAAGATGGATGCAGCCCCATTCTTGAACGGTACGACCCAAGCGCCTGCATCCTGTTCAAGGCTGCTCGTCGGCTTGAGGACCCCCAATCCGTTATTCGCGGTGTTCTCGACGACGAGCCGACCGCTAGGAGCCGCAGCAGCCCTGGCGATCCCGCTCGCAGCGGGAACGATGGTGAGCGTCACCCTCTTGCTCGCGGGATCGAAGTCAACCTCTTCGAACGCCCCCGCGTTCAGGCTCAGCCACGCCCCCAAAGGCGCGATGAACACCCTCCTCCTGAGCGAGTCGCGCGTCTGCACCCTGATCGTAGGCGCCGTCGCCAGAACGTTCCCGCCAAACGCCTGCCAGCCGAAATCGGGGTGTTCGACGATGTACGTGCCCATCTCGAGCGCGTGCCCGACAAAGTTCGGGCCGTAGTCGCCCGAGTAGCCGTCCCACTTCAGCGTGTCCTCGAACGAGTGGAACGATGCGGACGCGAAGCCGCCTTGGTCGATGTTGGAGAGCGGGCCGCTGAGCCCCCCAAAGCCGACGCGCAGCAGATAGTAGTCATTGGGCGTGGCGCGGAACTGGGTGACGAGGGGGATGGCGTTCAGGCCGCTACCGTAGTGGTGGATCTGGCGCTCGATGCGCTGGAGTTTCCCTCCATAGACGTTGTCCCTATTAGGGATAGCGTCGGCGGAAATCGAACGCGCAAGAGATGTGGTTAGGCAAGCTCACCAGTATCGGCGCGCGTTTCCATTGTAGCCCCAGTGCGGGACTGTCGGCTGGTAAGCGAGGATCGAGTTGAGTGAGTTGAGCGCGGTCGTGCTGTCGTTGAAGTACGTCGCCCAGGCGAACACCCCTTCCTGGCCGGTAGAGTCCCAAGCCATCTCAGAGCCGAATCTTGAAATGGAAGCAATTATAAGGCGATGATCTGCAGGACAAGTAAACAAAGCTTACGGGTATCGCTCCCCGGCCCAGACCTTCTCACGAGCCTGCATACGGCTCTCCACAAGGCTAGCATTTGTCGCCAGCCCTTCCCGCTTTAAGTCGTTGAGCAGGTAGAGGATCACCGTCTCCTCCATCAAGCCGTCGTCCGCGTATCCGACGCGACCATTGGTCATGGTCGAAACGGTCAAGACCGCCTGGTTGATGTACCACTGCCAGGTGTTCTGGACCAAGTCGGGGTAGTTGCGCGCGACGCGGTAGAGCGACCAGTACGCGGCGATGACGTGCACGTAGTCGTAAGCTCGATCTGTAGCGTACGACGCGGCCTGGTCCCAGGACCACCAGTTGCCCCAGAAGATCGACGAGGGATACGTGTAGTTGGGGACGAGATCCGGCTCATAGAAGAAGACGGCCTGTGGAGTGATGTCAATACTCCGCCTAACTCACGGAAAACGCGCCATCATACTTTCTTTACAGTCCCTGGATGGGACGGTCAGAACTTCTGCAAGTCATCGGAGAACTGAAGCGTACCATCGGCGTTCTGCACGGACCCCCACAACGTTTCGTTCACGAACCGCTCCAGCTTCGTCACCTCCCCCGCGTTCGGCTGCGCAAACTGCTTCACCGTCGCCGCGAGCCACGACCCCGCGCCCGCCTCGTCGCTCAGCCCGGGGATCCACGCGCGGGGGTCGTTCCGGACGACCGCGTTCACCTCGCGGTCGAAGCTGATCACAGACGGCGAGCGCCCGAACGGGTCCGTCGGGTCGTCGAACCACGACTCGGTCGTGAGGAAGTTCCCGAGGTCTGCGATCGCCTGTGCGGCTGCCTTGGTCACGTAGTAGTGCACGGTCTGCACGGTGCCGTCTTCGTAGGTGACCGTCAAGCGCGAGCGGCCCCATGTCTTCGCAATGAGCGTGTAGCCGACCCAGCCGGCTGTTTTCGCCTCGGCGTTGGGTGCCCAGGAGAGCGCGCCGGAGGGGCTGACGGAGAGAGACGCGACCTTGGAGGGGTAGTTGAGGAAGAGCTTCGCCTGCTGGTCCGAGGGGATGATATAACCGGGGATGCCAACGGCGACGGGACGCGAGGCCGCCTGTAGTGCGTCTTCGATCCCGCGGATAGAGTCTGCGAGAAGGAACTGGAGCCCGTACGTTCGTGTCTCGCCAGGGTGGAGCGTGACGGAGGTAGGCGCATTCCACGGGGTGGCGTTCTTCCACTCGTTCTCCGCGTACGCCAGCGAGTGGAACTGCCATTCGTACAGCGCCTCGAACGTCTGCGACTGGTAGCCCAGAGGCTGAGAGGTATTCTCGGGGAGGAAGCGCCATCCCTCTAAAGGGGATTTGCCCACTGGAAGGACGAGGAGAGGGGGAAGTGTGCCGAGTAGGGGAGTGACCTGGACGTAACCGGCGTCTTGACCAATGTAGGGATCGAAGAGGCTGCAGAGTTCATTGGTCTGTGCCGAGGTGCGGCCCGTAAATATCTAGAGTAGCCACATTTGGTCAATGTATGCGCATATAATGAAGAATTGATGCATACTTACGTTGTTGAACTCGAGTGGCGCGCCGAGCGAGCCGATCTCGACAGCTTGGCTCTGCGAGTTGGTGACGTCGAAGAGGAGTTGGAGGGATCCATCTTCGAGCACCCAGCGCCTCGTTATGTTCAAGAGAGAACCACTGGGTAGCGTAGGGAGCAAGTTCGCGGCGGCGAGGGTGCTTCCGGAGGCGGATAGCGCGGGGACGGCCTTGCGTGCTGCAGCTGTGTCACCGCTGATCCAAGGGGAGGTCCCGACGACACGAGCGCGGAAAGTAAGGTCGCCGATGTGATAGTTCCCGTTATACTGGCGCTGTGTCATGACATCGGCGGGGATGAAGTCGAATGCCGTCGAGTCCTTCGTCTTGAGGGAGTAGAGCGTCTGCGAGTCTTTCACGAGCTGCACGCTGAAAGACGGCGTAGTGAAGTTCAGAAACCCATCCCGCAAGCCCAGCGTCGGCGTTTGTGCAGCAGAAAACCTTGCAATGAAAAGAGCCGAGAACAGAGTGGCGAGGTAACTGGCTCGCATAGCTGCGAAGCGACACTGCAAGTGATTTGAATGCTCACTTGCATCGCCGACGCTATATAGAGGGGCCATAGATGATGCTCGTGCTTCTGCGTTCCGTATCCACATGGTTGAGAAGCTTCTAGATCGAGTTTCTCCGACAGGGTTGCGGTCGCGCGGAGAGTCAGGCCGTCCCTCTATACATACATGAGCCCTACTAGACCATCTATATGCGCATAATTGGTGATCATTAACTTCCTGTTACCGATTCTATAGCAACGTAAACGGGACGCACCTATTTTCAACTCATTTCCCCAACCACGCGCCACTTTCAACGTTCGCAAAACGCCATCATATGCGGGAGCAGGTGTCGAGGCCGAGCAATGGTATTCCATTGCGAATGTCACCTGGTCAAGATATCGCTTGAGAGACTTCTCGCGGTCCGGTTTGGAATTCATCCGCGCAATACAACGGCCCGCGTAAGTGGCCCTGATCTGTTCGCCGGGACTTCGAGAAGATCATGAGGGCAATCCAACGGTCTGGTCGAGAATCGAGGTTCGTGATGCAGGTTTCGACATTGCTGGAAGGTGAAGCGAGGGTATAAGGTGTTGCAGAGAGTCGAGGGAGGAGCGACCCACTCCAGTGGCACCGGCCAGGCAGCCAGGCAGTGGTGGTTGGTGGAAGGGATTGGTACTTACATAAAACGCATGACCGCGCGCTTCTCAACTACGCGGCAATTACCGGAACCCCCCCCTAGGCAGGTTCATAAGTTCGGCAGGCGCCCTGCTGCAGAGTTCAGTGAACTGAACCCCCGGGGCTATCTGAGCCAACGATTGACCTCAAAAACTCATCATGTGGTCCCTCAATGAATGAAGAGGATAATGCAATGACATGACGTTCATGTGAATGTGAGTGGTTGATGGTACAAAGAACTCTACAAGGGATAGGATACCAATAATATTCTATCGGTGCTTCGCCTCCCATGGCACCACCAGGGTGACATGAAGCACAGCGCAACAAGATCAATTTAGAGATCAGAATCGTTCTCTCATTGTGTCGGGGTCGGCGCAGAGCTCTTCGCGGATACGAACGCGGAGGTCTGGGTCGGAATCGCCGACGTGAACGACCCGCACTCGCCGTTGTCCCTCCAGTCGCTGCCAGCGCGACCGGGGGTACTGCCGAACGTCCACTGCTTGGCGGTGAACAGGCGGCCGTTGTGGATCACCTTCTCGCTGCTATTGTACTGACCAGGGGAAGACGTGCAGCCATCAGCCATCGTAGTCTGAGAACGAGACAGTGAGATGCCAGAGTAGACGCACGGCGACGTTGGCGACCCAAGGGAAGATGTTCGCACATGATTCAGCTGCGTTTATCTTCACATAGGTGAACTTGGCGGACTGGGCAGACTTGACGGAGCTCGCGGCCGAGGGCTTCCCGGAAGCCGAAGCCGAGGACGGGCTGGGTGAGCTACCCTGACCCAGCGCCGCCTTGACCGCCTTGTCAAACCGGTTGTTCGCTACCGCATCAAGGACAACTTTCAGCAAAAGTACAGCTACAAGTAGGAAATTGCCGTACCGTAGGCCTGTGAAGCATCCCAGAGCATGATACCGCCGAACGAGGAGTACTTGCTCCTCGTCTCGCTTGCGATGTCGGCGAGCGTCGCCGCGTCGACGTATCCAGAGCCGGCCGCGGAGCTGGATGCAGGCGCGCCAATGAAGATCTTGACGTCCTTGTTGAGGGAGGTGTTCTTCGCCCAGCTGTCCCACTGGTCGAAGTTCCACGCGTTGGGGTTGTTGAAGTTGGGCAGCGAGCAGAAGTTGTTGTAGAACTGGACGTAGACTGCGTCGAACTCGGCCGAGTTCAGCACCCTACCAGTGTACCAGTCGTGGCGGTTGTTCAGCACGTGTTTACAGCTACAGGTCCTGCACGATCGCGCACTTACGTGGACATGTATGCGTCGGGGAACGCGCACTGGGGCGCGCCGGTGACATAAACCTTCTTGTTAGCGGCGTTGGCAAGATCACGGACGCGCTTAACGAACGAGTCGAAGTACTGCGTGCCACCACCTTCGATATCGAGGTCAATGCTGCAAGCATCACCAGGCGTCAGCACACTTTCTGTACCAACTTTACATCAATGCAACGACTCGGACATACCCATCGAGCTTAGCATTGCCGAAAGGACGAGTGTCGTTCTTTCCCCCGAGGAACACATTCCAGATGGTATCGCCGAAGGCGGTCGCCTGATCTGCGGAAGAAAAACCTGCGGCGCCCGTCGCCCCACCGAGTGAGAGCGTGACGATCTTGCCCTTGGACTGGCAAGTCTTGATGTCCTCCGCGAGGAACGTGCAGTTGGGCAGGTTCGTTCCGGGGAAGACCGGCGAATCTACGACATTGCAGGCCTGGCGATGGGGTGTTACAGCGTATTTCGTCTAATCCGGAGTTACGTGGCAGAGATACAGGCAACATACGTTTGCGAGGTCGAGGGAAGGCAGCCCCCCTGCGCCGAAGAAGACGTTCACAAACGCCATGGGGATGGCGTCGATCGTGTCATCCTAGATCAAACTCATAAGAAGAAGGATCATAGAGCTGAGGCTTGAGCCCGAGGAATACCCACCTGGCAGTAGTGGGAGAGGTTCTTCTGGTAGTTCGCGGTGTCGCCGGAATGAGTGGCGCCGTACGAGTTCTGGCCCCAGTAGCTGTGCAAGGCGCGTATCAGACGACGCAAGAAAAGGAGTCCTAGGCCTTCCAAGATGTAGCTTACACAGCAAGCTATGTGAGAAGGTGTCAGCCGCGAGCCTCTCAGCAAAATCCAAATGCAGACTAGGACAACCCACGTTGTCTGTCCTGGAAGGGTCATATGCGGAGACGCTGAGCGCCCCAAAAGAGAGTGCGGCGAGGCCGGAAACGAGCCAGAACGAGAGCATCTCGAGTATAGACTGCGAGGGGTTCGCCAGCGAAGCTGAGAGAGTAACCGGAAAGCTGTCGCTGGAGGAGGGGGTGAAGGATGGGCTGACACTCCGGGAGAGGCTGACCCCCTACCTATATACTATCGCCCTAGCCGCGTCCGGATGCGACGTGCCCATCGCACGAAAGTGCACAGATCGGTCGAGGGCGCATCTAGCTGCTGTTGCCAACGCATGCAGCGTCCGGTTATGAGCCGTCTACATACGAGTGACGGGAGAGCAACCACGGATGACCGCATGGGCTCGTTCGCGGGGAACGACATGCCGAGAATGCCAGTCCGGCGCAGTAAGGTCGCCCGCTGGAGGGGCATGCTATCCGGTGAGCTCGTGCGACAACATACGAGGAGAACGGTAGTGGGGGCGTTGGTAAAGATGCTCGCCATGCGGAGGATGGTGGACAGAACAGGGCCGGGCTCCACCGCAACATGACCGCAGTGGAGTCGAAAGATCACGAAGACAACTCGACTTTACAGGCCACGCACCTAGACCTCGAATGCTCAGAGCGCCGAGACAGTGATGTGTTCTGGCATCGCTCCCAGCGTGCGAGAGAACTTGAAGTGGCACGCATGGACGCTCCACTGTTGATAGTCCGTCGTATGTCATGACAACAAGTCCTGCTCAAGTGCTCACGCCCGGAGATACCGTGGCGAAATGTGGAGACTTTGCTACAGACTTGGAGTACTTAACATGAATGTTCAAGGAATCGACTGATTTCCTGGCCGCTTGTTGTCAGAGACGGCGTAACGCTGAGATAATTCATGGTTGCAAGTCGGTGGAACCGAGATGGAAGAGAAGAAAAGAGGTGGTGGTGCCGTAAGGAGTGCTTGTGGCAAGGACTGCGCACGATGTTGTTCATGCACAGCTTCACAGAGCTTCACGTGGCTGCCGAGGTCGGAGATGACCAGCATAAGCGAGAGACGCCGGCCGCGGGAGGTGGTGGATGCTACCTTCTATAAGCTTCTATACCGGCTTGCCAGTAGACTTCAACTTTGAACATTGATATTGATATTGTTGTTTGCTGAGGTCTTCCAGTGAACGTCACACAGGAGGTCGCACTCAAAAATGGGTGATGCTGGGATCGCTCGCCGCCTAACAGTGGGGTAGCAGAGCTGAATGCGATTTTATCGGAACCGTGAGGCAGAAATAATGTAAAGATAATGTGATGGAAATGCTAGAGATACAACCAGAGCACGAGGATTGCGTTCTAGGCCTAATGTGACGCAGGGAATGAAGTGCGGGGTATTACAGCTTGAAGGTATGAGTAGCGATGTGGGTGAATGCAAATGCAAGTGTCCGATGCTGTGAAGATGCCGAGATGGATATGGAGATGGAGACCGAGACTGAGACTGAGACCGAGGACGAGATGCGCTGAGATGAATAGGGATGCAGGATGTACAATGCCGAGGAGAAGATGCTGAGAGGAGACCGCAGGAAGTGAGAGGGAAAAGGGAATGTCCAGAGCCACACGCCGCAGAGGGGCGCCGCGCCGTTCACCACACGAAGCAGCCGTCGTATACAGGCTCGCGCGCGGCCGGGACGGACATGCACAGCGGCGCGTCGTCGAACATGCCGAAGTCCGGCGACGCCGTCGACTCGCGCGACGACCCCGGCGTCGGGTAGTCCTGCCAGCCCATCGTCATCAAGCCTTCAGCCAGAGACGGGTCGAAGAAGCCCGGCGAAGACGCGAAGCCCGCGTTGGCCAGGCTCTTCTGCTGGGGCGTCGGCGACATGATGGGCGCGGGGAGCGTGAGCATGCTGGGGTTGATGGTCCCGTCGAAGCCAGGCAGCGGGAGGGGCGACGCGGTGAAGTTGAAGTTGAAGTCCGCCAGCTGCGGGCTGAGCGACCAGTTGTCCACGGCGGTGGTCTGGGCCTCGGACTGGAAGAGCGCCTCGAGGTCGTCGAGTGGCGCGGGCGAGGAGAGGAGGCGTAGGGGATCCGCGACGTCCATGCCAGTGGCGGGCTGCGACTGCACCTTGCCAAGCCCGAGGTCCCAGTCGGCGACCGTGATGGGGCTGGGCGTGGAGGACTGAGAGGCAGCGGAAGTGTGCATGGAGCTCGTGTCGATATCCTGCTTCTGTGTGCGTACGGGCGCGGAGGCCCTGCGCCTCGGCTTCTTTTGAGCAGTGCGAGACGAGGAGGGGGCGGGGTTGGATGAGGATGAGGCGGGCATGGTCTTTGAGCGTTTCTGGGAGCGAGTACGGCCCTTCGCTGACTCGCCGTCCCGCTCGTCGACCTTTCTCTTTTTGTTGTCCCCTCTGTAGTACTTCGAGTTCGGGAACGTCGCCCCCTCAGGTGTGGGGACTGTGATCTTTGCTGGGTCGTCTCCAGCATCCCAGCCGTGGCTCGTGCTCCTGTGGCGGACCAGGCCGGATGGGTCCGACGCCAAGTGGTCGCACGGGTACACCGTGCCGTCGGCGGAGACGTAGGAATGGGGGCAATCGTATCGCATGCCGAGACTAGAGACCCTTGCAGGTCAGCGCGTGCGTCGAAGTAATCAAGGGACGGTTTTTGTCACTCACTGTACGGATTTGATGTGTTGGTCCATGTTGCTCTTCTGAGGAAAGCCGTGGGTGTGGGTGCATTCAGCCCATGTGCAGAAGAAGAGCCTAGACATATCATTCAGTCGCTGCGTCAGTGCAGAACATGGGTCACGACGTACCCTTGAGCGGAGTGTGTGCGCATGTGGCGTTGGAAGTCAGCCTTGCGTTTAACAGAGCTATCGCAGAGTTTGCAGAAGAACTGAATGGAGGGAGGAAACGTCAGCACATACGAATGCTATCCAGATGCGACGAGGACGTACTCTGGTCACATAGATTCCATCCTCCAACACGGTCCTCTGGATGCAGCAGTTCGCGGTGCTAAAGGGGTCTGAGGAGCGAATGGGAGCCATGGTGGTAGTCGACTAGGGTGGTGTACGGTGGTGCGACTAGTAGCAGGGGGAAGGTGGTTCTCGATGGCGAGGGGATGTTCCGAGGGGAGGAGGGATGTTCGACGATGGGAGAGGCGGGCTCTGGGAGGTCTGGGATGCCTTCCAAACAGCCCAAGAGGGCCCCGCTTTATAGATGCCCATCCTGCCCCGAATTGCCTCTCGATTGCTTCTTGGACGAGCAGCGATTGCTTTTCGCCATGTATGGCAGTTGGCAATCACGACCAAACACCCACAACAGGGGGCCTGTACGTGCCGCCTCGTGTCCTGCCGTAGATGGAAAATGTCTCAAACGTTGTTTGATGTTGTCTGTTGGGATCTATTTGTGAGTTTATTTGTTCGCGCCGCTCGCTCTCAAGACTTACCATACAAAGTAGGTCTTCCTCCCGCCCGTATGTGCTGCTGTTTGGTCCACCACAACTTCTCCTGGCTGTTCGCCACTCGCAGTGGCATCTCTCCGCCACTTCCTGGGGAATGTTCTTTGCACCGCCCCTTCATCTGCCGAGCACCGTTCCCCTACCTCCTACCGCCTTGGAAAACATCAACGATATGTCGGGCACGACGCTGGCTCCATACACACCGTATTCACTCGCTCTTCCCGACCGATGCCCATCGAGGGTCCCCAGGGCTCCTGCCCCTCGCGCCACTCAATGTTGACGAGTTGTCTTTCCTGCACGTGATGGCCGCGCCCATCGCCCAATCTAGACCGAGTTCCGCTTCTACCACTCGGGAACGCGAATTGGTTCGGCAACACGTTGCGTGGCGATGTCGAGGAATCAGGACTCGCTTTGGTCTGCCTCAAGGCCCTGTCATTGTCGACCAGTGTGGCCGTCGACAAAGCGGGCTGTCATGACATAATCTCTATGTTGCCTTGGCTCCGTGCCCAATCAGCGCCGACATCCCCGCAGAACATCAATAGACTGCCTTTACCAGGAACAATGGACGAGACCGAGGCGAGGTCTATTGAGCATGGTCGTCCTGCCCGTTTGGACGAAGTAGCGGTTGGCGTCGCCGGCGATGCTGCACATAGCCTCCGGCGGTCCGTATACAGTCCATGGGAGATGTCGGACAGATTGTTGGGAGGAAGTCGCGGTCGTCGACGTTGAGAACAAAAAGCGCGTGCGCGCCACCGCGGACGGCGCGCTTTACCCGATTTGGCGGTCGGCGTCGCGGGCCGGCCCATCTTTGATCTCAGCCCGTCGCCGGCCGCCGGCCCAAACACAGTTCAAGTTGTCCTCAACCACCACTGGCATGTATTCCCGGTCACCCTCAGCCTCATTCAAAAGACCCTCCAGAAAGTGATCAGTAGATATACCTATATGGAACCGGTGTGACTTTCCGTGCCCACTTCAGACGCAACCCACAATGCCAGGGCCGAACGGCAAGTTGAGGGCGGCCCAGGTACGGTGCGATACTTCTGCCCGGTGCCACTTCTTCTACAAAGCTGATATCGCATTTCTTCTTCAAACAAGCAGACCACCTTAAAACACTATTAAATGGATGGTGCGTTTCTCCGTCCCCAGCGCCCATTCGCCATCGGCATCGACTAGTAGCCCTCACTGTGCGAGCGAAATGCACAGGGGAAGTGCTGACCCGAGCTCAGGCTTCCCGCGGACGATCGGGGCTATTGCGATACCGGCAGGAGCGCCCTGGATCTCCATCTTTTCCGTTGGGAGCTGGAACTGGAGCGTCTCAACTAGGCCGCTGAGGAATGGCTGCATCTCGATCAACCTGCGAAGACATGGGGAAAACGCTGGACGTCAGCGCTACGGCCACGACGCGGTGAAGATGCTGGACATCGACGGGGAAGGTTGAGAGTGATCACGCACGCGAAGCGCCAGCCGATGCATGCCCGGACCCCAGCAGCCGCAATGTAGGGGAAGTCGGTGTCAACGGTGCACGTAAGTTTTGAGAATTATTTACGAAGATAAGGGTTACTTACAGAACGCCAACCTTCAACAGGGAGATCATTGAGTGAGTCACGGAGCCACAGAGACAGGATACGGACGATTGAACTTGAGAACTCACAAGTTCGCGAAGATCCCCACGCTCGCAGGCTGCTTGGCCAGCTCGCCCCGGGAAAACCGGTCGGGGTTCCACTCGTCAGCGTCTTCGCCTCAAATCTCAGGAAGCCTTCAAAACCGGTACCATGCGTTCAAGCTTGCCATGCGAAGAACAACGAGAGAGGGACACGCACCCTTGGTAGGCGGAGAACGACGCGTGGCACACCTGCCCCGCCTTAACCGGGATCCCGGACACGGTCTCGCCCGTGGTCGACACGACCGGGCGCGAGAGGGGAATCACATCGTCCTTCATCGCGACGCGCGGGGTGCCAACAACGATGGGATGCAGTCGCAACGTCTCCTGCCCAACCACGAAGCACACCAACAGTGGTCAGCATCGCCCTGGGCCGAGCACAACCCGAGACCCAAAACCACCACCAAAAAACAGAATATTCGCCTTGATAGCGTTGACGCACAGCGTGAGCGCGTCCACGTCTTCGATGGTGAACTCGCCCCCACCGCGCGTAACGACCCGCGCGCGGGGGGCGCGGATCTCCTCGCGCATGCGCGCCTGGTACGCGGGGTGGCGCGCGATTTTGTACAGCGCGAACGTGAACGTTGTAGACGTTGTTGCGTGGCCTGCGATAGTGAGCGAGGCCATCTCGGCGATGAGCTCCTCGTCGTCCAGGCGGGTGTTGGCGTCCGCGGACGAGTTCGCATTGACTGGTACACGGGATGCCAATGAATATGAATGATGAGTGCAACGACCCGATCAGGGTTAGCGAGCTGTGCGGGTTGTCTGCAGGGGATAGAGGATGGGGTTGGGAGATGGGCGATGAGGATGCACCGAGGACGGTCAGGATGTCCTTGCCGTTGAGCTTGTGCCCGGTGCCGACATCGGGACTGTGCTCGCGCAGGATATGCTTCCCATACTGCTGGAAGAGGGTCCTCAGGTTCCGCATACGCGTGAATGGCTTCCCTGGGAGGTATCTGAACAGCTTGAGTATCGGCATCGGAATGTAGTCCCACGTCGCGCGGAAGAGTATGACTGCATTCGAGGGCTGGGATTCCACGTCTTTGATAGAGGCCCCGACATTCCGGACCTCAGTCTGTGTTGAGACGCGGGACTTCGCGTGGTTTTACACTCGCAAGAGGTGCTCATAGCCTTTGGACAGCGGGCTTCCACCGCCGTCATCGAGAGCGTTGTCATCGTGGTCGAACGCGGCTATCGTAGAGCTGATGAGCACACGTAGGTTGGGTTCATGGAGGTGTGAGATTAAAAATACCTTGCCCGATGGCGTCGAGGGTGGTGCGCGACACCCACTTGTCCACCATGAGGGCCAGCGCTCCCGTACAGACCAGCTCGCTTTTCCACTTCTCGGAAAGCCAGCACTTTGCGCGAGAGAATGAGTGGTGGAGACGGACGGTGACGCCGCCTGCGGGCAAGTCCGGACGGAGGTGACCGACGTCCTCCGTGCGCTGACAGTTCGGCAAATCCTGATCGCGATTGGCGATTTGCGGCAGGAAGGCTTCCTTGGTTTCTATATCGATGGCGTTTGCTATTCAAGATTGAGTATAGCGGGTTGATTGAGGCTCTAAGGCATGTGTCGACTTCGGCTTGCTTGAAGGGCGGATATAGTACCCCAGAGCTCGGCCGTGGTGCAGGGTGCCTACATAGTGGAATTGTAAATTAAACTGGCCCGGCTATAGTAGTCAGGTATATAAGTGTGCAGATGATATACAACATACCAGAAAACTTTGACTAAGATGTGTATTACTAGCGTCTTGTCCAAGATGTGAGAGGAAAGGCAGCCGGGCCATGGATGACTCTGAGCGGGCGGCCTTCATGAGTGCTGGGCTTTGAAGAGTCGGAGAAACCCCGGTATTACGCGCCCGTGTGCGATTCGCTCTTCTCCTAGTGCCAACGAGCAATTCCATGATCCTCTTCAATAGCAAATGTCTACCATGGTCGTTTATTGAACCTGTAACTCAGCCTGTGTACAGCAATCTCAATTACCACCGTCCCTAGTAGCGTCCACACCCGACTCAGCACTGGCTGACTTCAAGTTGAAGCCTGTGTCGCAACTCCGTTGAAGATAGGAAGAACCTGCTATGAGAAGGAGTGACAGGTGCTGTGCATCCACGATAGAACCTCAGCTCTTGAAATGCTTGTCCATACAGCCATTCCCCCATCTATAGCGACTACTTGAAAACGAGACCACAGCTGCCGCACTCACTGCACGAGCGAAATGCGGAGCGGAAGCGCTGCGCCGAGCTCGGGCTTCCCGCGGACGATGGGGACCATCCCGGAGCCGGCGGGCGCGCACTGGATCTCCACGTTCCCTTTCGGGAGATCGAACTGGAACGTCTCGAGCAGCTCGCCGAGGAACGCCTGCATCTCGATGACCCTGCGAGGCAAAGACGGTGCGGCCCAGCACCCGTCAGTCAGGATCGAACGCGGGAGGCAGGTCGGAGGACTACGCACGAGAACCGCCAGCCGATGCACGAACGGATTCCAGCAGCTAACAAAAAGAACGGACGATCGGTCAAGATCAGTCAAATGCTAGGGCTTCGAGTTTCGACGAGCGGCGGCAGCTTACAGAACGTCATCCTGCAGTGAGGTCATGATTCGAGTTAGCGGGCAGACTCTGCATGCTAATGGTCGTAGGAGGGCGGCTGCTTACAGGTTCGCGAAGACACCGACGCTCGCGGGCTGCTTGGCCGTCTCGATCTGGAGGAACCGGTCGGGGTTCCACTTGTCGGCATCTTCTCCCCACACGTCGGTGAGCCTGCACCCGCCAACGTCGGCCGCGTCAGTCCCGCTAATGTTTGCGCCGCTCGCGAACGACGAGGAAGCACACGCACCGCTGGTACCCGGCAAACGACGTTTGGATGACCTGACCCGCCCTGACCGGGATCTCCGTGATCGTCTCGCCCGTAGTCAACACGATCGGGTGCGCGAGCGGGATGACGTCGTCCTTGAGCGCGACACGCGGCAGGCCCATGGCGATGGGGTGCAGCCGCAACGTCTCCTGTGCCATGGCGGGGGGCGCCGTACAAGAAACGGTGAGTACAGAACAACCTCTGGCCAGAAACCACATGTCAATATCAAGGTATCACATGCCTTGATGGCGTTCATAGAGAGGGCGAGTGAGTCGAGGTCCTCGGTGGTGAACTCGGCGCCGCCGCGCGCCACGACCTTCGCGCGCGCGGCGCGGATCTCCTGGCGCATGCGATCCTGGTACTCCGGGTGGCGTGCGAGCTCGTAGAACACGAACGAGAGCGTCGCTGCGGTCGTCTCGTGGCCCGCGATCGTCAGCGACGCCATCTCTGCGATGAGCTCGTTGTCGTCCAGGCGCGTCTTCGCGTCCGCGGACGAGTTCGCCCGGACTGTCCGTCGGCCGGCAGGTCAGTCACAGGGTACAGAGATAATATATTATACGGCACCGAGTGGGGGGGAGGACTCACTGAGGATGCTCATGACGTCCTTGCTGTTGCTGCCCTTGCGCTCGGCGTCGACCTCCGGGCCCTGCTCGCGCAGGATCTGCTTGCCGTACTTCTGAAAGACGATGTTCAAGTTGCGCAGGCGCGAGAAGGGCCCCGCCGGGAGGAACCTGATCAGCTTCAGGATCGGCAGCGGGATGTAGTCCCATGCAGCGCGGAAGAGAATGCCGATGTCTGTGGGCTGGTAGTCGAGGTCCTTGCTGCGAGGATGTCATGATTGTCGTTATCCGGGCTGTATCAGTTTTGGCCACTCACAAGAGGTTGTCGTAGACTTCGGAAAGGTCACTGTGTCCATCGGCATCGAGGGCTTTGTAGTCGTAGGCAAATGCGGCTGTCAAACCGGTAAGCACACCCATAAATAAGTATCTACCAAAAACACTATCGTACCTTCTCCGATCACGTCGAGGGATGCCTGTGAGAGCCACTTATTCATCATCAGCTCCAGCTCTCCGGTGGCTACGAGGTCTCCCTTCCACTTATCGGCCAGCTGCCCACCACGGACATCAGCCACGATGCAGATGAACGCGAGCCTGAGAATGCGACCGACCTTGCAGGCGATACGCTGGAACAGGGGCAAGAAAGAGCGCAATTGGGGAGCGCTGAAGGCGGGATGCATGATCTTGCGGTGGCGGTGATGGTCCTCACCTATGCGCACAGGGGCAGCGATGCGATGAGCTGGGCAGCGGCCAGTGAGACGAAAGACCGTACCCTGCACTGCCGCGATCCCGGGCCCGGTAAGCAGATAAGTCATGAAGTTCTGGGACGGCTTCTTGGTGTAGTTGTAGCCCGACTTCTGGAACACGTGCTGTAAGGCCTAGAGAAACGCCAGCGTGAGCCTTCTAGGGTGGCCACAGGACTGCTGGGACAAAGAAATACCTTTGGATCCACCGTCATAATGTGGTCCGTCTACCGCACGAATTGGTGAGAACTGGCGAGAAAACGCGGATACGGGAGGACAGTGAAGACGACCCACCCCGAAAACACCGCGGATACGCCATGTGGAACCGTACTCCTTCATCCATTTGAACTCCAGGGATCCTGATTCGTCTTGACGAAGAAGTGCCGCTTCATGGCCTGGGGAATCGCGAGTGAATGTTTGCAATCGGATGGGGACGCAAGACTCGACTCTTACCGAACAACAGGGACGGGGATGGCGGCCCTCGAATACGCTTGATGCCCTTGCCCCTCAGTGAGCGCAGGACGAGCCAAACGGCGCTGATTGCAAAAAATCCTAGCAAGTAGAACGACATTGGCGGAAGAAGGTGAGCTGCGAAGACAATGACCGGCGATCCACTGTGCAAGTAACCCGTTATATAGGGCATTTGTTGAAGACTGGCCGGCGGTCGGAGATAGACGGTCACGGTGCAGGGGCGTCGTCGATGACTCCGGAGGCTTAACGCGACGTTCAAGGTTAGCCCGCCCGCGGGGGGGCGAAGAGGTGTGCGATGAGCTCTGCAATGACCAAAATTCTTCCCAGCCAGCTCAGTTTGGGGGAACTAGGCATAAAATCAGCTTACGTCGTGACGACGAGCGGAAAAGTTACCCCCTCTGGCAGCCCATTGGCTTCGCGAGTTACTGATGGAATGATATCTCACCCTATTTTGAGTCCGTTCATCGCATGTTGGATATGACTGTCCATGTGTTACGTGATCGGGACAATCGTCAACATTCGGATGTACTTACTAGTCACTATGTACAGTACTCACATGCTTTGATTGCTTAAAACTCGATCTCCACGAACGAGACACATTGACTCGGGTCATGAAGCCCTCGTCGCGGTTCCCGAGAGAGAGCGTGCGGTTTGTCGCCAGTGCATCTCTCTGACTGAGGGCATATGACGCAGCTACGTTTGGAACGTAATTGCTATTCTGGGCTTACCAATGTCGCAAATGTGCCAGCACAGCACGGTCAAATTCTTATGTTCCACCGTGACTGGAAACTTGCGGCGCATCAGACTTTTGAGAGGGGTATATTAGATGGATAGCCTAACCTTGGGTGTCGACGTTTGAATCTCAGTCTATCTACTGAGCGGCGAGAGACGACCTGAGCGGATTCGGGAGTGCCGAGGCGGTGCAAAGCCTCGGCAAAAAAATATCGGCAGTGCCATCACCGACGGCGCGGGGATTGACCCCATTGGCTCATGTCCAGCAAATGAGGGCAGCCCGATACTCGCTTTTGTAAATTTCATGACTAAGACGTACACAGCACCTGGGAAGTGGAAGAAACGAATTCAGTCCTGTGGAGTTGTATAACCGGCCGAATTATCGAGAACCTTACCTCCTTGTACCCAGTAAATTAGCTAGACCTCGACGTAGCACGTTACCGCTACCGCATGTTTACATTAGACATTAGACAGCCTCGGATGTTGTGGTTTGAACTGGCATGGAGGCGAATGATCGGAGCCAGGACACTGGAGGAGATTGGCGCAGTCATCATGGTTGAGGGCAATGTGCCAGTGGTCTCGGTCGGCGGCTTCCGAGACTCTGATCGCTCATGAATACTGCGCAAGCCTTCACTTCCCTACTGTCAGTGTGAGCGGATACTTTTTTGCATGGAAGCAGTACTCACAGCGCCGTCCTTAAATGCAGAGGGTATCATATCACTTCATTGTGAATTGGCCCCGTGATATCGCTCGCCATGTCTAAACGGAGTGTGTGTAACGGAAAGGCTAAAAATACAATATGGACACGATGCAAGAGATGCGATAGATGCGTAGAAGTGTGATGAAGAGCCGATGCGAAGAGAGGGAGAGATAAACTGCAGGGTATGTACAGGCCGAAGGTATAAGGATAGATGTGTGCAGATGCAAGAGTCCGATGCCAACGTGAAGATGCCGAGACTGAGACCGAGGACAAGATGAGATGCAACGGAACGGGAACCAAGGGAGGCTTGGAGATCATGAGAGGCGTGGGAGGCCAGACAACAGACGGGACAACCACAGTGCCACGCCACACGAGGGCGCGCACTCACACGGAGTTGAAGAAGCCATTATAGTTCGCGGGCTCTTCCGCGACAGGCCATGGGGCCGCGGTCGGGTACAACGGCGTCCACCCGGAGGACATCCCAGCCAACGCGCCAGCGCCGAAGCCCACGTCCGGCGACGCGGTCGACTCGCGCGACGAGCCCGGCGTCGGCGTCGGCGTCGGGTAGTAGCCCCCGTTCTGCCAGTGCATGCCGTAGGAGTGCGAGTTCGGCCCCAAAGCAGAGGCAGAGGTGGACGCGAAGCCAGGGTTGGTGTTCAAGTCGGCTGGAGGCAGCTGGACGGGCATGGAGGGCTGGGCCAAGAAGACGCTGGGGTCGATGGTGCCGTCGCAGTAGGACGGCAGGGCAGGGACGGGCGACGTGAAGTCGAGGTCGAAGTTGAAGTTGAAGTTGAAGTCGGTCATCTGCGGGACGAAGGACATGTCGCCCATGCCGGCGTACGTCTGCGCCTGCGCCTGCGGGTTGGGGAGGACGTCGGAGTTGAGGAGGGCCATAAAGCTCTCGACCGGCGCGGGCGGGGCCTGGGCGAGGGCGAGGGAGGGGTTGAAGGCGAAGGGCTTCGCGATGTTCATGCCTGCGGCGGGCTGCGGCTGCATGTTGGCGAAGCCGAGGTCCAAGCCGGGGGCCGTGATGGGGCTGGGTGTGGAAGCCGCGGAGGACTGGGAGGCGGGGAAGGTGAGCACGGAGCTGGAGTCGAAAACCTGCTCCTGCGCGTGTGCGGGCGCGGAGGCCCTACGCGTCTGCTTCCTCTTGGGGGCGGCGCGGGACGATGAGGGGGCGGAGCGGGA
Organism: Ganoderma boninense; assembly: GCA_002900995.3. Lineage (NCBI taxonomy): Eukaryota > Fungi > Basidiomycota > Agaricomycetes > Polyporales > Polyporaceae > Ganoderma > Ganoderma boninense. The sequence goes on along the minus strand of CM035312.1, from coordinate 3,351,149 downwards.
CGATGAGGGGGTGGTGCGGGACGAGGAAGGGTGGGCATCGTCTTTGCCCGTTTCGGGCGGCGAGCAGGGGCCTCGGCTGACTCACTAGCCTCGTTGTCGCCAGCAGAGTCCTTGGCCACCTCGCCGGCGCCCTCGTCGGCCTTCCGCTTGCCTCTATAGTATTTCGAGTTCGGGAACGTCGCGCCCTCAGGTGTGGGGACCGCGACCTTCTCTGGGTCGTCTCCAGCGTCCCAGCCGTGGCTCGTGCTCCTGTGGCGGGTCAGGCTGGAGGGGTCCGAGGCCAAGTGGTCGCACGGGTACGCCGTGCCGTCGGGGGAGAGGTAGGAGTGGGGGCAGGAGTACTGCCAGCCGAGGCTAGAGGCCCATGCATGTCAGCGGGTGCGCTGAAGGAGGTGAGGGACGGAGTTTAATGCTCACTGTACTGATTTGATGTGTTGTTCCATGTTGCTTTTCTGAAAGAAGCCGCCGGTGCGGGTGCACCCTTCCCACGTGCAGTAGAAAAGCCTGAGGTCTCGTTCAGTCGCCGCGTAGTTGTGGAAAAGAGGTGATAACGTACCCTTGCCCGGAGTGTGTGCGCATGTGGCGTTGGAAGTCAGCCTTGCGTTTGACAGAGCCCTCGCAGAGTTTGCAGAAGAACTGAGTGGAGGGAGGACCCGTCAGCACGAACGAATGCTATCCAGATGCGACGAGGACGTACTCTGGTCACATAGATTCCATCCTCCAACACGGTTCTCTCGATGCAGCAATTCGCGGTGCTGAAGGGGTCTGAGGAGCAAATGGGAGCCATGGTGGTAGTCGGGTAGGGAGATGGGAGGTGGTGCGACTAGTAGCAGGGGGAAGATGCTTCTCGATGGCGAGGGGATGTTTCGAAGGGAGGAGGGATGTTCGACGATGGGAGAGGCGGGCTCTGGGAGGTTGGGGATGCCTTCCAAACACCCAACGAAGCCCCCGCTTTATACGCCCCCATCCTGCCCCCAATTGCCTCTCGATTGCTTCTTGGACGAGCAGCGATTGCTTTTCGCCATGTATGGCATTTGGCAATCACGACCAAACATCCACCACGCAAGGGCCCTACGAGGCCTCGCGTGGCCTACCGTACATGGAAAATGTCTCAAACATTGTTTGCTGCTGCCTGTTGGGAGCTATTTGTCAGTTTATTTGTTCGCGCCGCTCGCTTGTAAACCTTACCATACCAAGCAGGTCTTGCTTTGGCGCATATATGCTGGTGTTTGGTTCGACGCGCAGCCTGTCTGCGCCGTGACTGGCAGTGGCACCCAGCTTTGGCGACGTCTCCTAGAATATTCGACGCATTGCCCTCTATGGCGGGTGGCCATCTATACATCCCCGCATACTGTTAGCTTTCGAGTATGTCAACGGCCTGGACTCACACTAGCACGCCAATACGTACGCACCATCGTGCATCCCGCCGATACTCATTCACCCTCCTAGTTCGCGCGCCGGGGAGAGGGGGGACAGACGAAGGATCCCCTCCCCGCGTTTTGCTCGGACTAGCAGCCTTCGAGTGACAATTGGGATAGGCAGCGGGTCGGCGACGGCGTGATGACGGTGGCCGCCATCGTGCTTGGGCCGGCCAGCCCGACCGGCGTTGGTTGCCGTTCACAAAGCGAGCCCAGTTACATAAGCCCGACATGCGCTTTGTCCTGTTTCCAATAAGCATTGACTTATCTGCAGCGTACGAACGACTTACCTTTGCCAGGAATAGGGGCGACTCTTCAAGTTAGCCGAGGTCTTTTGAGGAGGCTCCTGCCTTTTGGATCGAAGTAGCGGTCACGGCCGCCCACTCTGCCGCGGGCGGATACCCACGGTGCATGTGGCCCCAATAACGATGTTAGAAATAGCAGCATTGCAGACCGGAAGTCGGCGGTGGTCGACGGTCGAAACAAAAAGCGCACCGGCGGCCTCCCGGAAGGGACGGCGCTTGACCCGGTTTGGTCGGCGGAATGCGCGGCCCGACTAGCCATGCAGTGCTTGCCGAAAGCCTCGGGCGCTGCCGACTCAGACCAGTCTTGTTATTGACCACCATGTCCCTTCGGTCCAGTTCGCCACTGGTGAGTATTCCTCTACCCAAATTTCGCCTGTTATCCTACCACTATGGCTCATTTATGAACGGGCACAGCAGCCGTGCTACTTCGCACCGGCCGAAGCCGGGGAAACAATTCGGAACGTTCTCCAGGCCAAACTGGACGCACCAGGCACGCTTCACATTCTCGACCATCGGCCTTGCAGCTGGGTCCACAACGAGGAACTGCAGTTATACGGCCGTTTTCTATAGTGGAGGTCGGGATGATCTAAAACGCCCGAGGACGATTCGCGCGGTGGAGTTCAAGCTATTGGGTGCTACAGGAAGGTGCGTGTGGTTACGGATAGACCAACGTCTTGCCATTCATATTTTGAGCAACAGTCTAGTCGGAACTGTGCTTCCATCTAGCTCCTGAAGTCCGCGTATCCGTCAGTCTGGCCTGCGTCCCAATGGTCTCGGGCGTTATTCAACGAGTGCCGCGTCCCGGGGCCGCCTCGTTGGTCTCATGTGTAGGGATTCCGGTATGTGACATGTTGCGGCACAGTATTCGTCTTGACTGGCCTCCGTCCGGGAACTAGTTTCACGGTAGAGATGCTGTGCTAGTACGCCCAGAGTATCCGACGATTCTTCTACCCCGGTCAGTCAGCCTCGTCGCGACTTCCGCACTGAGCTACATCCTCATATGGTCCTTCACTGTAGGATGTGTGGACTTGTCGATTTTTTTCGACGAAGTCCAGCCCCTGTCCCTCGACGTATAAAAGAAGCCCGTGTCTGAGGCTAAGACCGCACCAAATCATTCGCCTCCGTCCGTCTCCAAATATACAAAGCACACACTCACTTATCAACCACATTATAAACTCCAACATGTCTAACAACATGGAGACCACCTTCTTCGCAGACGCCGTCCTCTTCGACATGGTACGCTCTCTTCCCGCTCCTCCCTCATGTCCCCTAATAACCAAGCACCCTGCCATCCCCTAGGACGGCACCCTGACCGACTCCATCGCGGCCGTCGAGGCCGCATGGGCCAAAGTCGCGCTCGACATCGGGCAGGACCCCGCGCACGTCATCGCCGCGACGCACGGCAAGCGCGCGGTCGACAACCTCGCGCAGTTCAAGCCGCACATCGCCGCGCACGAGATGGACGCCGCGGTCCAGGCGTTCGAGGAGTCCATCCTCTTCTTCGCCGACGCCTACGCCACGCACGGCCCGGGCTCGGGCTCGGGGTCGCGCGGGCTCTCGCCCATCTCCTCGGGGGAGGCGACGCCGTCGAGCACGGTCAGCAACGCGACGACGCGCTCGTCGAGCCTGGACTCGCAGTGCTCGATGGCGTCGTACTCCGGGTCGGCTGAGTCGGTGTCCATGCCGGTGTCGGAGGATCGCGCTGAGATCGCGCTCCCGCCCGTCCGCCCAGCGTTCATCCGCCGCCTCGCCACGCTCCTCATCCTCCACGCCTCCCGACTCGGAGCCGAAGACACGGACGTTGAGGTCGTGGAGATCGAGAACGTCGACGCGGAGTGGAAGATGGAGCTCGAGACGAAGCACACGCTCGAGGCGTGGCAGATCGAGGCGGCCGCCGTCGACCGCTCGGTGCGCATCCTGCCCGGGGTGAGGCGGCTCATGGACTCGATCCCCGAGGGCCGCTATGCGGTCGCGACCTCCGGCGCGAAGACATACGGTGCGCATACTTCATCTTGATTCCAGCCAGTCTGAATCTTGAGTGTGGCTGACCACCCTTCCTCGTCCGCTTCAGCGTACGGCTGCATGACGCGCGTCGGCATCGTGCCCCCCGCCGTCACCATCACCGCGGACGACAAGCGTCTCAAGGCGGGCAAGCCCGCGCCCGACCCGTTCCTCCTGGCCGCGAAGGAGCTCGGGTACGACGCGACGCGCTGTGTCGTGTTCGAGGACTCGCCGTCCGGCATCCGTGCGGGCGTCGCGTCTGGGGCGACGGTCATCGCGGTGTGCACGAGCCACGAGCGGACGAAGATCGAGGACTGCGGGGCGCACTTCGTCGTGGACACTATGGAGCAAGTCCGGATTGTGGTCGAGGGCGAGCGGTTGAAGTTCGTCGTTTCGCAGAAGGAGTGAATGCTGTGAGGGGATGAATGAATGGATGAATCGGACATCTCGGCCATGCTAGAGACGCCCTGGAGGCTGACGGACTTGTTGTTTAATCCATACTGCTCTGTACTCTGTACGCAAAAAAAAAAAATTTAGTAAAACGTCTCCCCTCAAGACTCCAGCTGCGATACACGCCCTCCATCACAAGAACTCGCCGTTCAGCGGCGCAAGTCTTCAAAGCCCAAAAAGTGGCCGAAGTTCCCCCCCCCCCGGTACGGTCGTTGTGGTTTGTCGTTTCGAGCATTTCTGACGCAGCAGCGACTACAAAAAACGGAGACCAACGCGCAAGCTCAGTACATCAGAACAAGAGAGGGCCTAACGCCCTTGAACATATCCATCCCCTCCCTCTCTGCGACCGCGCTCCTCATCCCCTCAGCCCTCGCCCATCTTCGCCATCTCGACGCCCTTGGCACGGCAGGCCGCATCTTTCTGCTTTTACGTATCAACCGCGACTCCAAGACGACGGTGGTCTACGGAGCACTGGTGTTCGTTCTCGTCTGGAGCGCGGCACACCGTCGACGCCGCAGCTGTCCGACATGCGCACCCTTGGTACCCGACCGACACGGAAGTCCTGAGGCAACTCATGGACCGCGCTTCGTTCCTCAACTGGCCAGGGCCGCTCCGGGGTCAACCTTCAACGCTTGTCCTCGTAGTGGGGCAAAAGCTCTTGTAGGCTCCTTGCCGTCCCATACAAAGGCTCGTCGTGCGCGTATACCCAGTGTCCCATACATCGCAGCGCACGGCTTTACCACGAGCCGCATCGCGCACCCGCCTTATCGCTACCGACGACAAGGACAAGCACCGCAAAGCGGGCAAGCCTCAGGCGCCCGACTCGTTCCTCCTCGGGCTCACCATGGACTCAGAGCTTGCTACTCGTCCTCCGGACTCCGCATACGTAGGCGCTGCACCTGGGGAGAGACAGCCATCACAGCCTGAATGAGCCTTGCCGCTTGGGCACAGAGCCTCCATGTGTGACGTTGTGCTCATGACATAGCGACCTCCCGATATTACACAAAATTCGTGTAAATGACCAGAGCGACATGAAGCCCTACTAGTACACATATCCAACGTACAGCGTGCACGGGAAAAAAGGATTCTGAAAGCAAAACACCACGGGCCACACCACACGAAACTACACAGCCCCAGCGGCCCCGAACGAGTTCATCTCCCGTCCATACTCCGCGTCGTCGTACGCCTTCGACGTGGTGCCGTGCACGTACACCTCGAGGGCCGACATGTTCGCATTCGAGCCCGCCGCGGTCGCGGTGTCCGCCGTCCCACTGGCAGCCCGAGACATCGTCCCCGCGAAGTGCGTCGCAGTCTTGCGCCCCGGGCCGACGTGCCAGGTCATGGTGCGCGCCGCCGCCGCGTGCTGCGTGTAGTAGCTGTCGTCGTGGCGCTGGTGCCCGACGCGCAGGATGACGATCGAGAAGACGATCCCCGTCAGCGGCGTCGCCTGCGCACAGTCACACGTTAGCTATGTCTATGTCGCGAAACTGGACAGACGCGACGGAAGCGACAGGAGGGGGACCACGGAGAGCGCTCACCATCTCGGACATGATCTCGAGGCCCTGCGAGCCAAAGTTGAGCGTCATGACGTACACGAAGAGGTACGCCGCGTTGAGGACGCCGCTCTCGAGGACGATGCGCACGATCGGCGTGAGGCTGCGGTCCGCCCGGTCCCGGTCCCGGTCGCTGCCAGTGCCCGCCGTCCGAGCCTGAGTCCTCCCCGCCATCTGGTGGTCGACGTGCCAGATGCGGAACGCGAGCATGCCTGCCGGTGGTCGCTGATGTCAGTGCACGCCCCGGAGCACTCACGTGGGGGGAAGAGAGAAGAAAAGAAGAGGCATACAGGTCGAGAACGCGTTCGCGACGAGGCTGAGCGAGAAGAACGCCTTGAGCCACGAGGCCTCCGAGAGCACGGTCTGGTCGGGCAGGTGGCCGTACGCCCACATCGTGTACGAGCCCGACGCTGAAAAATCAGAATCGGTAGGTATCAGCGCAACGCTCGGTCGTCTTCGAACGCGCATATACATATACATATATTGATGGCCGCGTACCTGCGCTGGTAAAGGAGAGAGCGATGGGAAACAGCACGATCCAGACGTTCTTGCCCCAGACCACCCAGCACCGGTAGTTCTGTGCCCAGCCAATATCTCAGCATCGTCCCTTCCCGCAGGGCCCGAACAGCCGAACAACGCAACGATGGAATAGCAGTGGACTCACGACAAACGAGTCGCCCACGAGCAGGACCGCGACGAGGATGCTGTGCTTGGCCGTGAACAGCGGCTGCGTGACGTCCGCGAGGTACGCGATGCGCGCCGCGCGCGGGTCGTGCCGGATGAACGCCGCGAACACGTTCGCGGTGTCGACGGCGAAGCGGGCGGTGGCGAGCACGACGAGCAGCGCGCCCGCGGAGACCATCGGCAGGCTCAGCTGCGAGCCGTGCCGCCGCCGCCGCCGCACGAGGTCGTAGCCGCACACGGCGAAGAGGCAGACGAAGACGCCTGGGCATGGAAGGAGAAGGAGAAGGAACGGGGATCAGTACAAAAGACAGTATAGTCCTTGGCCGGATGCGATCGAGCGACGGCCGTGGAGGCGTACTTACCGTACAATGCGCCTTCGGCCGCGAGGCCGGCCAGTTCGGCGACGTCGATAAGCATCGGCATCGTGACTGGGACGCTGCTCAGGCGAAGTGTGCGCGGTGTTTGATGGAGGGGGAAGAGGAGAAAAAGGTCGGCAAGGTGGACTAGCGAAGGAGCGAGACGGAGGAGTGCGCAATGGCACCGTGTTGGAGAATGGACAGGAAGGATGATCGCGCCTCACTTGGTCGTCCTACGGCGTCCATCCGCCCATGGCCACTAAATAAGTAGACGGTTGCGCTCCGCCCTTGGCACTCGCCTGTAGAACGCGAAAGATTGAGTGATGAATCTGTAAGACGATGTCAAAGCCACGACGCGTTGTGGCGCGCGGTCCCCCACCACACCCGCGAGAACACCGCCTTTGTCACAAGCTCCCTCTATGGCAAATCACTTTCGCAGTCGTGGCTATCGGCTCCGGACGCATATCCGTCCGTCAGATGTCGCAGGTGCCAACGGTGGTAGAGCGTCACCGATCCTAGGGACCGAATTGTGGCGAAGACCGTCACGGGCCTGCCAATTTCCGCGTGCCGGTGATGGGAGAAATTTAAAGACGTCGGTGAGAATGCAGACTTGCATCCAGCAGTCTACCCTCCCATCCCGTGAGCTCAAGAATGCCGTTGCGACAAGAATCGACAGAGAACCGTAATCTCCCGGTGGAAGATTGATCATCATCGTAGTGCCTGAGTAGATCTGTGTGTCTATCCGGATCGAGGTGTCCGAGTCGAGACAGGCATGCGAACAGTGGGGCCAAGCAAAGTTCAGGCACTCACCGAATTACGCCGACGGGCAGCTTCCATGCAAACATGACTGCCTTGGGACAGGTCCAGATGTTCGTTATCAGATAGATGGACAGTCGGGCATTCCGAACAAGAATTTCAGTCAATTGGGACATGGAAGCTGCAACATCGACAGGCCCAGCTTGTCAGAGACCGTAGCTGTCCTTCGCAGCAGTTACAAAGCCTGTGCACGCAGTTACACTTCAGGCAGCCGACAGACCTAGTCAGACGCAGCACAGTGCAGAAATCGGTAGGAGCAACACGACAGGACAGGGCGAAGCTGAAACATCCTCTCATTCCGCCAAGAACACAATGCGAGACCCCATTGCTCCAGACATTCTTCGGGTCGTATACTCGCCTTGACCTCGCAGAGACGCATGAGGTTCTCGCCAAAGACACCCTCGGGCTTCTCGTCGCCCTGGTACATATTGAGGAACTCCCCAGCGAGCTCAGCGCCCTTCCCGCGCACAAACCGCGCGAGAGACGCCGTGTCCGTCGTGGACCTACAACACAAACACACACCCAAGGGCCGCCAGCGCGTCGACCCTGGAGGCTGGCATAGCCGCGACAGCAGGCCAGATTGCCGAGATCGCAACGCAGCTCCCCTGCACCGCCATCCAGTAAGGTAAGTAGTGCGGCCGTCGCTTGAAGTTGAGGGTGGTGTCGCCCGACGGCACCTCAGCGCTCAGCCATTTCGTCGGGAGGCGTCAAGCTTCAAGTCCCAGAGCACGCCTGAGCCGCGCACCTCCTCGCTCTCCGTGCGACGTGAACGCCACCCATGGCCACTTGTCCCAGATGGCCTTGAGGAGGGCGGAGGGCGGGAGGGCGAGGTTGGAGAACAGCGTGCCACGGATGGTAAGCCGTCGCCACGTATGCCGCATACGAAAGGGTCGCCGTGTACGTGTCGGGGTTGGTGTGGGCGCAGTGCCCACTGGTAGTGCAAAACGCTGGGAGACCTTGAAGCGTGGGGCGTGGGGCGGGGGCGGGCCTGGAGAAACCTCGTCGTGAACTGCTCCCTTGCTGTCTGCGTCTTCTTTCATCCTACAACGCATGAGGGTGGAAAACGGTAAGACGATCTAGACGCACTTGCTGAAATACTGGCCAAGATCATGTCGACCGGAAGGCGAAGACAACGTCCACCTGTGCCTTCGAAGTGACCCCGTATACGTCGCCCCAATAAGCTCCGCCATGGACGCAGATGGACTTCTCGTCGTCAGCGAGGACAACCTTGTTTAAGTTGCGGAGGTCGATGACAACGCCCAGCGCACCCACGGGAGCTCGTCCAGGCCGCCGCCCTCGACAGCGATCTTGACGGAGGGAGTTTGACGCATAGGCAAGGATATTGATGTAGGCAACAAGCTGTACGACGTACCCAGCAGGGAACAACGAGAGGTCGGAGTCACGCCGGAGCGCAGCAGTGTATGCGTCTCCGGACGGACCCCTGTGCGATGACTGTGCCCTTGATCTTGAAGCTGTCCATGACCAGTGGTGGCGACGAGAGTTGCCTGGAGGGGAGGGGGGGGACATTGGTCACGACTCGGAGGGACGCGGAGAGGAAGACACGTATGAGGTCTACGACATTATCCAGCGGGCAGCAAGAACCGAGCGAGAACACGTACCTGTGGAAAGATTGGATCCCATACGGTAGGGTGTCAAGCTCCCCGGGAAGAAGTCGATTTTGGCACCAGTATTGCCTACGGAAACGCCTCTCGAAGGCGTCCCAATGCCACTGGCAGCACGGTCCGCCTGGTCATCCGAGTACTACGAGCCTTCCAGGGCCTTTTCGGTAGGGAAGGCAATATCAAACGTGTTATCAAGAGCCGATATTTTCTGTAACCAGTGTTGTGTTGAGGCGAGCCATCGTCTGCGCGTTGCCTGGAGAGCATTGGAAGAGGTTGGTGAGGCAAGACTGAGCACGGAAAGTGATAGCGCCCAGACACGTTCATGAGGCGCCGGGTCTCGGCAACCGCCGCCGCCTCCCGGTACGTACCGGTACCCGCGGCTTTGAAGTCTCCTGCCAGTACTACTACTAGTGCCAACTTCCAAGTCCTCGACCTCCATAACCCTCAAATCCGACGGCTATCTATGCAACCTCATTTATGCGATCCACAAATATTGGGGAGTGATCTCGAGGACGGCGGGATTCGTGATTGTACTGTCCTCTTGACCTACCAGCAGTCCCAGTCACTGGCATGGCAGGCTCTCAGCAACAGGGCGAATGGCGTACTGCACTCTTTCGAAGGCGAACCATTCAACCCTTCCAGTCAATTCAAGACCGACTTCGAACCATCGATGTGGCACAGTTCTAGATTCGCAACATCTTTCCGTATGACCTCGTGACTGAGTTCGTGGTATATATGCGTCCAAGGATGGGAACGCCCCGTGAGCAACCTGCTAACGTTCCCCTACCGTGTTTACCAGCGCAAGCAAATCTCTCCGCGCCATGACGTCCCCCCTCGCCATCGATACGACAGTGCGCCTACGCTCCGGTGAGTCGAGTGCCTCACCGTCACGACCTGGCTGTTTCTCATCCCGCTGTCTGGACTCTGCAGGGTACGAGCTCCCTCTCCTCGGCCTCGGCGTCTACCTCAACAACGACGCCAAGCCAGCATGTCTGGCAGCTTTGAAAGCCGGCTACCGGTACGGGCATCCCAGTGCCCACACACATACATGACGTGGGGACGCCATGCTGACGCCGCCGCAGACACATCGACTCCGCCCGCATGTACGGCAACGAAGCCCAGGTGGGCGAGGCCGTCCGCGAGAGCGGCGTCCCGCGCGGCGAGATATACATCAGTGCGTCCTCAGCTTTCCTCCAGCCATCCACATGGCGAGGAGTCAGTCCCGCAGAACTGAGATGATGGCTCGCGCGTCCGCGCAGCGTCGAAGATCCAGAACGACGAGCACGGGTACGAGAAGGCGCTCGCGGCGGTGGACGACTCGCTCGCGAACCTCGGGCTCGACTACCTTGACTACATGCTCGTCCACAGCGCCATGTCCGACTCGCCGCGTGGCGGGGCCTCGTCGACGCGAAGAAGGCGGGCAAGGTCCGCGCCGTCGGCGTCTCCAACTAGTCAGCTTTCCCAGTCTCTGTTTGCTGCCACGACTCGGACCTGACGTCGTGTAACTGGCGCTGACAGCGGGGTGAAGCATCTCGAAGAGATCCGGGAGGCCGGACTGGAGCTCCCGGATGTAAACCAGATCGAGGTGCGCTATCTCCATGGTCTCTCTCACAACTTGAGGTTGCTGAATCCCGCGGTCCACGGCGGCCCTTCTGCAGCTCCACCCCTTGAACCAGCAGAAGCCGATCGTGGACTACTGCAAGAAGCACGGCATCGTCGTCGAGGCGTATGCGCCGCTCATGCGCGCGCAGTGGGACATCCCCGCGATCCTCGAGGTCGCGAAGAAGGTACATATGTGCTCCCCCCCCCTTTCAAGTTCTCGCAATTGGCTCGCGTACTACTGAAACCCGCGCCCTGAACAGCACAACAAGTCGCCGGCCCAGGTCCTCGTCCGGTGGTCGCTGCAGCGCGGGTTCGCTCCCCTGCCAAAGTCCGCGGACCCGGCGCGCGTGGCGAGCAACGCGGACGTGTATGACTTCGAGCTGAGCGCGGGGGACGTCGCCGCCATCGACGCGCTCGACCGCGGGAAGGACGGCACGATCACCTGGAACCCCGTCGACGTTGATTGAGCATCGCATCTCACACCTAGCTTGTATTAACAGTGTGCGCAGAAGGTTGCAGGCGGAGGGCATCATGTAGTTGTTGTGTACTCGAGCGGTTTGTGGTGTATGTATGCGGGTCGGAATGCACTGCACGTCACGGTACCGGCGAGGAGACGGCAGCCATATCGCGATGTGTATATGCATGCTGAGCCGAGTCCTAGTAATTTTGACCCCAGACCCAGAGACGGGCCCATCTTTTTCCCTGTGCACCTCCGACGCTGGCAACGCTCTGCAACTGTCAGCGGGGCCCCGCGCTCATCGGCAGTATGCATTCGAAACGGAACCATCGACGCTCACATCGAGCAGCAGTGACTGTGGACGATCTCTCAAGGAGACGGGTCCCGTGCCGCCTGGCTCTGGAAGGTGAGCGTAGACTCGTTCCATCCACCCGACTAAACGTTGGATCTCCACTGGCTGCGAGTCTTGACAGAGAACCAGATGCCAACAGGCGATGTTGGGCCTGCGATGCGTAGAACGCCCCCGCTTCGCGACTCGCCCGTAGCATGCTCGCTATCGGACTATCGCGGTGCGAAGTTTGCCTTTCTGGTCTTGAGAAATTGCTGACGAATACTGTCCGGCGGCGTACCAGGCGTCAGGCATCAGGCATTGCCTGCCATCGCCGTCGGATCCGCGATTACATACTGGTGGCCGGCGCGCGAGAATCTTGTGGCCGTCGCGCACGCAGGGCATATGAATCTGCCAGGTGAAGACCTTCCCGAGCGTGCGGTGGCACCGTGACCACACCCGGGTGACTCGGTTCCCTCCAGTAATCCCGAGAAGACATCTGGTAGCGGACATATGTGTGATGCAGTGACGCGACGGCGTGGTCTTTGGCAACAGCCTGACAAGCTGGGGCAGTGAGGATGTCGCTGGAATGTGGATGGGACTGGGTCTGGGGGAGGCGGCGTGCGAGAAGCACTATTGCGTCAGCGACAGCGATGGCGGCGCGGCAGAGAACATACTGAATAAGGAAAATGAGTGACCACTGACGAGGCTGTCCAACAGTGGGATGACTCTGATATTCTTACCGGCAAAGGTGCAGGTAGAGTGATAGGCATGCTTAGGCTGGATGTAATGTGAGGGTACGAGTCTGGGGTACGTGGAGAAGGGGGTTGGTGACTACTAGGTCTCCGGCTGAATCAGAGTGTGCCAAGCAGGATCAGCCTACCGTTCCGGCATGCGAGTATCATCATTGAGAACTTCATGCCAGTGCACTGAACTTTAGCCGCCGCTTTTATCCGATGGCGAGGGACGGCGTAGTCATCAGAACTCCATCATATCTGCAGCAGTAACAGAACGAGAGCAATGCGAAGACGCACTTCGCTTTACTAAATTTAATGCGGCGAGGCCTCAACTGTAACAGGCGGCGGTCAGCCCAGCAGCCATGCTTGACATGGGAGTTGTTGTGGAAATTTTCTTGAAAGGTACGCAGAAGAATTTAAAGGTTGAGAGGCTTCAAAACGGAGGCATATCATGAGCCTTGACAAAGAGGAGAGGAACGAGAACAAACCCTGCCTGCCTGCGCTAGTGATCGGTCGCGTGAGGGTGTTTGTGACGTGGCTGTCACGTGGCTGTGGCGGATGTGACATGAGTCACGGATAAGCGTCTGCTTGGACAGGGACGGGTTTTCTGCAACCACGATGCCACCAGAAATTATCTCTCTCTGTTACTACTATGACTTCATTCTTGAATCGCAGAATCTTATCCTTCGAAGGTGAAGCTAACTTTAAACACCCAAACACGACTCGAAGGTCCCGCTGGTTTCGCTTTCAACGTCTCCCGGGCCACTGCGCACAACTGCATGACTCGGTACATTCATCCAAAGGCACGAGCACAGTCCAAGAATGCGGATTCAATAAAATCAGGTTGAAGACGTGCATCGACATGACTTCTGACTTCATCGTGTATGTATCTGTCATTGAATTTCGGTATCTGACCTCCTACTAACTCAAAATTCTATTTGCTGTGTACGGCTGTGGCAGGAGTTCCCCGGCGGCCACACCACAGCTTCAGCGAATGTGGATGGGACGTCGTGTTGGGCTATGTTCGTTCGCTGGCCAGAAGATGCGGTCATTCACGCATGACGGTTCTGAAGGTGGATCAGGAAACTTTCACAGATAGGATAGTTGACGTAGATTGGCGTCCGTGAATGTTGCACGGAGGGATCTGACCCCGCAGATAAGGATTCGGATTCCTCTCTTCGGTTTGTGTTTGCTAGACCAAGACCGGGCCAGGCGAGTCTCCCTCGTCTCAGATTTCATGATTCCCCTAGCATCCCCGAGCATAGCTGTTCCTATTTATTCAGGTGTCCTTTTGAGGTGCTTTTGTCCAGCCTCCCACCACCAAACATACACTCTCCTGGAAGATGCTCCTTCACCGTTCTTCTCTCGTCGGCCTGCTTTATCTGCTCCAGCCAATTTCAGCATTGCTCGTCACCGACCCGGCAAGTGTGACCAACAAGTCATATGACTTCATCATTATCGGCGGAGGCACGGCAGGGTCTGTTCTAGCACACCGCCTAACGGAAAATTCGGCCGCCAACGTTCTCCTTATAGAAGCTGGAAGAAGGTAAGATCGCATGCATACATTTCCTCCGTTGCTCACCACACTTTTTTTTTTTTCATTTCAGTAACCTAGATGGACCGGACATCAATGACATCCAGGTCCCCTATTTCGCCGTCGACATCCTTCCATCTTTCGACTGGAACTACACGACGGTGCCCCAGCAGGCGCTCAAGAACAGGGTCCTTGCGTATCCACGAGGGCACGTCCTTGGCGGCAGCACCTCCACCAGTGCGGTTTCAACTCACACCACGACGGACATGAGGCTGTTTTCAACTGGATGGAAGTCGATCAAAAGGGGAGACAAGTGATAACCTTTTCTTCGGTATATGAAAAGTGGCAGAAAATTGGGAGGACATGTTCCCCTTGTGAGGCTTTTGAGCGACTTTTGTCTGACTTTGCCACGTGGAAAGAAAAGTCTTTCACCTGCCTCCCCTTTTCAGCGACTTTTCTCCAGTCGAAAGTAACCGAATGCTCGCCGTGCACCATCATGAATCCGCTCAGATTGGTTGCTGACTGACCCGTCCTCCAGACTTTATGTTCTACACGCGCGGGTCATCCGACGAGTTCGACAGGCTCGCACGCATCTCCGGAGACGAGGGCTGGTCGTGGAAGGCCATGTTTCCGTACATCCTGAAGGCTCGTCGCCCCTTCTTCGGCTCCCCAATGACACACACAGCTAACTGCGCGTCGTGCCCGTGGCCCTGTGCGCAGACCGAGACGCTGACGCCCCCCGCCGACGGACACGACACGCGCGGCGAGGTCGACCCCGCCGTGCACGGGAAGACAGGCCCACTCCTGACGAGCCTCCCAGGGAACACGAGCGTGCTCGACGCGCCGGTGGTGCAGACGACGGCGGAGCTCGCCGAGTTCCCGTTCAACCTCGACATGAACTCCGGGCGCCCGCTCGGCGTCGGGTGGCTGCAGTCGACGATCGGCCATGGGGTGCGCAGCAGCGCCGCGACGGCGTTCTTGGACCAGGAGACCCTCGCTCGGGGGAATCTCGACGTCCTCGTCGGGACGCGTGTGACGCGCGTTCTGCAGACTGGCTGGAAGGATGGCCGGCCTGTGGTTCTGGGTGTCGAGCTCGCGCAGGAGGCGTCAGGTATGTGCCAGGGACTCGGACGCAGGCCACTCGCCTGCATACTGGCAGCTGATGTGACGTGTCGTATCAGGGGCGCTGGTGCACATCGAGGCAGCGAAGGAAGTGATCCTCTCTGCAGGTAAGTACTAATCCCGGCGAACCGCGGCTCTTGCATGCTGACAACCTGAACCCGCAGGGTCCATTGGTACCCCGCAGATTCTGATGCTCTCCGGGATTGGAGACCCCGAGGAGCTCACGGCGCACGGCATTGCGACGCTCGTCAACGCCCCCGACGTGGGCAAGCACATGCAGGACCACCCGTGGGTCCCGCTGCAGTGGCAGGTGAGCACGAACGACACGCTCGACAGCATCAAGCGGGACCCCGCTCTCCTGCGTGCGGCGGTCGAGGTCTACGACGCCACTAAGCAGGGCGTCATCGCGAACAACCCAGGGGGGAACCAGATCGGGTGGTTCAGGCTCCCGCGCGACTCCGCCGTCCTGGGGCGCTTCGGAGACGCGAGCGCGGGGCCGTTGTCGCCGCACTTCGAGTTGACGTTAGGGGTGCGTGGGCTCGCTACGCTTCATTAGTTCTCATGTCACGGTTTCCTGACGCCAACATTGTCGACGAACCCTGGCAGAACTCCTTCCTCTCTTTCACGCAGCCCGTACCCGCAACCGGCAGCTTCATGAGCATGTGCGTCGCGCTCGTCGCGCCGACGTCCCGTACGTGCAGCCGCAATCATCATCGCCCCTCGTTCATGTCCTGACTGCCCCCACCTTCCACGCAGGCGGATCCGTGAAGCTCGCGTCCGCATCAGCCTTCGACGCGCCGCGCATCGACCCCGCCTTCCTCCAGACGCGCTCCGACCTCGCCATCCTCACCGAGGCAGTCAAGGCCGCGCACCGCTTCGCCGCCGTCCCGCGCGTGGCGGGACATCATCATCGCGCCGTTCGCGGCTGCGGCGAACACGACGACGGATGCGGGCATCGCGGCGTACGTCGCCGAGCAGGTCGCGACCTTCCGGCACCCGGTGGGCACCGCGCGGATGTCGACCGTGGAGGGACGGGCGTCGTCGATGCGAGCCTGTTGGTGGAGGGCGTGGTGGGGCTGCGCGTGGTCGACGCGTCGGTATTCGTGCGTGCATATTTTGTTGGGACTGTGTCGCCGTGGTTAGCGCTCAGTAGCGGAGGGCTGACTGCGCTGCTTCTGCTCATAACTTTTAGCCGCATATATTCGGTGCTCATATGCAGGCCCCTGTGTATGCGATCGCTGAACGAGCCGCGGACCTGGTCAAGCGGGCACACAACATCCCGCTGTGAAAGCCGTGGCTCGGAGAGGCCACAAGGGCAATATGTCAGTGGCATTGGCGTTCGCCGTGAAGTCGATGTTGGTGTTTTCCATTAGTATTTGTAGGGATGCAGGAAATATTGTCATCCACCATGTCAGGAAATGGTGACTGCAGATTCCCGGATCGGCCTCGGGAGTTGAAGAGAAGAAGCGCATGTTCGAGACATCGCATATTCAGGCTGCGACTGTCGACTCGATGGGAAAGAGGTTCGGCTCACACAGTAATACCTGAACGTTCCGCTCCGTGGACCAACAAGTCATCATTGAAAACGTCCTACTGTTACGCATATTACACTGTGGTCAATCCCTGCCCAAAGTTGGCGGTCCTTAAAGGATTCCGCCGTGACTATGAGTACGAAAACAAAAATCCACGTCCAATTCAGTCAGTCTCACACAAGGAGGTTAGGCATCACGTCCAGGAAGGTGGAACACATTCATCCCCTCCCTCTTGGTAACCGCCCTGCTCCCCGACTCGCTCACCTCATCCATTTCGACGCCCTGTGCCCGCGGAGCAATATCTTCCGCGCTCGCGCCCGAGCCTGAGCCTGAGCGCCGAGCCAGCTCTGGCGCGCAATATGCCCCACGACTTGATGCATTGATGCCCCAGCCGCACACCTCGTATCCGATCGAACGGAAGTATGTGTACGTTTCGCCCAGAAGGAGCAGATGTGAGAGGGAGGGGAGTGCCGGGAGGATGTCCGACTCAAGCGCGTTACCGGTAGGCCCTGAAGCTGGGAGGTACACTGAACTCACCACAGGCTAGCTTGAATAGGATATCACTGACTTGAAAAGCGAGGATTTCAGGACAGGTGAGAGCTCGTCGGTACAGAGCCGCGAGAGGATGACGAACGACCGGAACTGCGGGTTCGCCGCCGTGCACGAGTAGTGCACGCGGGGGTTCTGCATCATAGACGATGATTCGATTGTTCTGCGGCTATGAAAGGGGGACATATATACACGTTTATACATAAACTTCAAGAGACTCTCGGGTACTGCTAGATAGGTACCGTACAAGCTAGATAATTCTGGTCTCGTTGGCCCCAGGGATTCGAAGAAATATTCAAGTGCATCCAAATTGTTACGTTCATCCTACACAGGTCACTGGGGAATGGATCTTTGAGAGTGAACGAAATGTATACGATTCTTCGCGCTATGTCGTGCAGAGTCTACAACCCTGACAGATGGCAAGTCCTTCAGCAACATATCCACAACACTGATACCTAACGATGGACTTACCACTCAATAGAACGAGGCCTTGCGCAACGAAGGCCACTCGGTGTAAACCGGCTTCGGCCCATTGATGACGTGGTCGTCGTTCGTGCCAGGGCGGATGGAGACCAGCACGTAGTCGGAGCCGCGGAAAAAGTAGGCCTCCTTGTGATTGGCCGGGTTGGGGATCGCGGAGTCGACGTAGTCGAACCCGGCCGCGCGGAGCGACGCCCACTCGTTCGAGATCACCTTCGGACCGTTCACGATGTGGTCGTCGACCTTTCCCGGCGTGAAGCGGACGAGGGCGTACAACCTGTCGCTGAAAAAGTAGGCTTCGTGCGAGTTATCCGGGTTCGGGAGTATGGCGTCGATCATGCTGAACCCGGCCGCCCGGAGCGACGGCCACTCGTCTATGATGGTCTTCGGACCGTTGACGATCTTGTCCTTGAAGATGTCCACGAGAGCGTAGAGCGACCCGCTGAAGAAGTACACCTCGTGGTGGTTGGCCGGGTTCGGAAGGGCAGCGTCGATCGTGAACATGTCTGCCGCGATGAGGCACGACCAGCGTTTGATGATCGCGGTCGGCTTCTCCACGATGGTGTCGTGGGTGCTGCCAGGGCGCGGATCGATGATCACGGTCGCGACGTCGGCGAAGAAGTACACATGCTTGGTGTTGCCCGGGTCGATCACGCACGCACGCGCTGGCTCGCAGTGGTCGTCGAAGAGGCCGTCGGCGCTGCGCCGCTCGCGGTGGTAGTGCGAGTAATTGCTGAACGGCCGGCACCGCTTCATCGTCCACTCCGGGTCGTAGATGATGTGGAGCCTGTCGAGCAGCGCCCGGGCGGGCACGATGAGGTTGTCGTGCACCCAGTCGATTGCCCGGTCGTGACCGACGTCGGTACCCGGGTAGTGCTGCTCAATGTCGCGGCGCAAGCGTCGAGCCCTGTGCGGAGTGTGTCAGCGGAGGGGCGTGGAAGCACAAGTTGGGCAATCGTACTCTGCGGCGGCGCGGAGCGTTTCAGCCAGGAGGCGCCGGACTTCGTCAGTGCGTCTATGCTGTGGATCATTTGCGGCGATCTGCTGGGCATGCTGCAGAAATATCTTGGCGTACTCCTCCTGCTCATGGTACCGCGCGTTCATCTGGGCAGCCGTCAAGAGATGCGACATGATGATAGTGGTGGAAGGCGAGAAGAGTTAGAAGTGGTCGAGATCTACCCGTTGGACAAGTCGCAGCGGAGACTTGAGGGCGGATGAGTTTGCTCGTCCAGCCGTGAGTTTATATACTTGACATTATGGGTGAAGATGCATTGCGTGACTGAACTTTCGGGGCTTCTTGACGTTCGGGGGTATTTTCATTGTAACCGGGACCCGTTGAGCCACGACTGGAAGTGGTGCATTCTACGATGGAAGTGTAATCGAAGACTGGAACACTCGATAGCAGGAAATGCATTCGATGACTTGAAGTGTACTCACTTTGGCTGAGGATCGTCGCGAACTCGGATCATGGGTGACTAAACTTTCGACGCTTCTTGACACTCAGAGGGACTTTCACTGTGACCGGAACACGTTGAGCTTGAACTAGAAGTGCATTCGATGACTGGAAGGGCACTTGACGACTAGAAGTACTAGTGCACACCCGTTGGCTAACGATCATGGCGAACACGGACAGTGCGTGACTGAGCTTTCGACGCTAAGCAGCGTTGACCCTTACCGAGCCCGATGGACGGTGATGGGGCCTAGACGACGCGTCAGTCCTGACAAGATGCACGTTCCGGAACGGGGAGGAGTGGGAAGCAAGCCATTTCAAAGACCTTTTCGAGCACTTCAGGAAACGGGTCGGGCGACGTTATAGTACGACCATGGAGGCGGATGGAAGTTAAAGGTCAGTGGCAGCATATCTCTGAGAAAAGAATTGCGGACCTTGGGAGTGAGGGCATCCTGCATCACAAAAGTGTCCAAGGTTCGGCCTTAGACCACACTGTCGCCTTCAACCAACTTTTTACCGGCACCTAGTTGAAGTCTCACGGGGAAGAGGTGCCACGGCTCTACTAGGACCACTTGTGAGTTTCATTCTCGAACCGGATAGTCCGCTGCTCCGACGTGAAGAACGACAACACGTACATTTCCTGGCTGTGCCGTAGTCTGATGTCTCGAACCCCAGGACTGCCCACTCGCATCGTTATTCCTCGAGGCTCTTGAGAGAGCCACAACACGTCGGTTGGCATCCGGCTTGGCCCCTCCGTTGAACAAAATACGGCTGTAGTGGCACGCTGCTGCCGTGCACGGTAGTGGTAAGCTGCGAGTCAATCCAAGAGAAGTCGGATAGATTGTGCGCGTGAGGCACCGACCGGAGCCTGTTGTTCATGACAACGCGCTCGGAAGACAGATATCGCCTGGAAATTCACCAAGATGATGGGCCAGCCCGCGAAAGGGCCCCGACGATCCATGCATCGTATGGGTAGCCAGAGCGAGGGCAGAGGTTCGCTCGGTGTTGTCGACCGCGCTGACCCGCGATCCGTCAGGAGGCGCCGCAAGGGAAGCCCTTCAAGACCCCGCAAAATGTCGATGTCTGTTCCGCAGAGCGCAGGCTTAGGCATAGTAGCTCGGATCCTCCAAATAAGCCATTGACGAGGATAGGACGCCCAAGAAAAGGGGATATGACAGTTGTGTGTTGGTTGCATGTCTGACTCCAGGAAGTTATGTTTGCAGAGCGGCTCGGGAAATATTCGAAAACGCACTAGCCATAAGCTTGAGCTGGAACCAGATAGTCTATCGATGCATGCAAGAGTGGAAAGTGGGCAAGTAAGATGTCGACTCGCGGCTAGTAGATAAGGGAAACAGAAGGCACCCACCTCAAACGGATGCGTCGACAAGGTATGTTGAAGTTTACCGTACTGCTATCCACCGGTAGGTTATCCCCGACGCCCAGCGTTCTGCGTCGCAAACGACCAAGGCTAGGGGAAGGGTGTCACATGGAGAATTCCAACACGACCAGCGAGTAACAGCAAAGCTGAACGAGGTCAGATTTGGGCCCACCAGAAGGGTGAGCAAGGACCAACGTGCCGCCGCGTCGTCGAATCTCAAGACAGTCGCTCAGACTCCAACTACTAGTGGTACAAAGTCATGGCGAGAAGAGGGATGCTTACCGGACTTATCACCGCAATCGACGAAAGAGGCATTTATGCCGGATTGCAAGGCCTGTGCAGATAAATGGCCTCTTTTAGACTTCTATACATGCGCAACCTTGCACCTAGGCGATGACTTGTCAGTTAATCTCCTGCAGATTAGGAATCTCGCTCACTCAGTAGCACGGAGCATCCTTGAGCCCCTCAACGCACTTCTCCACCGTCTCCTTCGCCCACCGCACCTTCTCGTGCTCCGCCTCGTCCAGTCCCAGCTGCTTCGCCTGCACGAGCACGACCAGCGAGAGGAACAGCGTGTACCATAGCCGCTTCGTCTTCTGCCGCGCAAACACGATCAGCGGTCCCCCATACCCTTCCACGAACGCCGCGCTGGGGTCGAGGAACATCGTCTCCAGCAGCGGATCGCCCCATAGCGCATGCCCTACAGACGTGAATGAGGTGATCCGAACCTCTTCGTCCTCTGGGGTTCCCTTCCCCAAGTCAAAGTCGACGAATGTCGAGTGCTCGTCCCCCGCAAAGGATACAAGTGATGGGACTTCGCAGTCGTCAAATAGGAAGAACCCGATCGCGCGCGACAGGTAGCGACGCAAGTCCTCGTACGGGAGCTTGACCTCGGCGCCGTGCGCGTCCTCGAGGATCGTCTCAAGGAGCAGCGTGAACGCTTCCTGCCAGGAGTAAAGCTCGTTAGCGGCCTGCGACGGGAGGCCGAACCAGTCGTTCTGGACGCGCTCGTGTAGCAGCTTGAGGTGCGAGCCGAGGCGGAGGTCGAGGAGGGCTTCTTGGCGTGCGGAGAGCTTTCCTGAGGCCCGGGCGAGGGCAAGGGGGACTCCGCCCGGGTGGGCGAGGAGGAGGTATCGGAATGGGACGAGTGATGTGGAGGGATCGAAGGCGATGATTGTGGGTGTGGGGATGTCGGATTGGGAGGCAATGAGTTTGAGGAGGGCGTGCTCCGTTTCGAGCGAGTTGGGCAGATAGGATTCAGATAGGAGGCTCGGCACGGCCGTCTTCAGGATGTACGATGTACCGTCATCGACGCGGGCGAAGAACATCCGAGTCGAGGTAAATGCGCTGCATTCATGATTAGATCGACGCTCTCGGACGGCGATGAGGCACATACTCGAAGCCATGCTGTTTGATCTGGGAGCACTCCGCGATGGCGGTACGTGTCCCGCGGTGGTGCTCGAGGATGCGCTGGATGTCTGCCTCGCTCACCTCGTACATCTTGCTGAGTGCCTACCAACTCGTCCCCGTGGAAGGATGCAAGGTTATCGATAAACGCAGACGCCGAAGCTTTCAGTCGGCCGAATCCCGATCTGGGGTGTCTCCCAGGGAGGCGCCAATTTCGATACTGAGAGACTGGGCAACGATGCCCTTGACGTCAAATCCCGGTCAGCGTGCGACGGTGTGAGCGAGGGGAACGGACAGTAAGACCAGGACGCATCTTACCTGCAGGCAGCGTACGGCGGCAGGGAGATGCGACCCTCTTGCGTGCCCTGAGGCCGACATATCCCCTCAGCTACAGGGGTCGCGCGATTCCAGGAGGAGAGCCGCGACGGATGCTCGTCACTGCGCAAGGTGAACTCGAGAGGCCCGTCCGAGTCGAGGGAGGCGCGCGTCAGGATTTCTGGCAGCCACCACGCACGGCGCACGCTGGAGGATTCGACCCGCGAAAACCACCGTTTGAACACCACAAATATCGATGGGCCATGAAGTTTTGAGGGCGTCAGAAGCTTACCTGGGATTTGTGTCAAATCTTGCAAATCCTCAATGGACCATGCGTTGTAGGGTCTCCCGGCAGGCTGCGACATTTGACTTCCGCTCAACTGGATGTGGAGGACAGGACCGGGGGCTATGGTGATGGCGCCGTGGGGAACCCACATTCTCATTGAAATCGGTCGCATATACGTACAGCAGCGGCGCATATAGCCTGCGATCTACGAGGGGGACGTCCTAGCTTGACCTCACTCCAGACTGTATGTATTCTTCTCGAGCTTCAGGGGTCATTCAGCACTTCGAAAGATCTTCGGAGCATCGTGTACGCACCTCAGCCTCGAGCTGCCTCCTCACGCGATACTCCTCGTCCGCCTTGATCACGACATGGTGGTCGTCCAGGTCCTCGATGATGAAGCTCTCCTTCTCGTTCATCGTCAGCAGGATCTGCTTGACAGCCGAGTCGCTGCGCCGGCGATTAGGCCGTCGGCGTCCAGAAGCTTCAGGAATCAGAAGCGAATCGTCCCACTGACCAGGTGAGAAGCACGCCTGGCGAGAAGCAGCGGTGAGCGGTGTCGATCCCGAGGTTCTCGCACGACGCACCTCTTATGGCCTTCATCTCCTACGCCTGTGCTCTCCGCTTCCGCTAGCCAGTTCCTAGGTGTGCGCGCAGCGACTGCCAAGAGATGTGTGATGAGAGAGATGGTGGCGGCAGCGGAAGAGGCGAGCGTGGTTGGCGCCGTGGGGAACGGTGATCTCAGGCCCCGGAACGGCAACAGCTACAACGCCTGGGTTACCTACAGGGCCACCTTATGCTCATCGCCCACGTTCCTCTCAACCGCATCCACCTCCGCTGCGACATCCGCAGAGCACTGGTCGCCGCCGTTGATAAGCACCACCGCTCCACACCCACCCACCCCAAGCACTACTCGACCACAGCGGGACGGAAACCCTCCGCGATGCCGATCCCCCCAGCACTGCTCACCCCAGACCTGTCGTGAGTCATTCTGACCTCTCCTCCTCGACGACGAGTCGACTTTGCCCCCTTTTCGTTTCGTCCTGGACATGCCGCTCATGGTCGCCCGCACACTCGCCCCCCATCCGCTGCATTCTGTCCACGGCGTCGCCGGCACTTGCAGGGCCCCGGCAGATGGCGCATACCCCCAGCCCCGGCGCGGAACGCTCACGGGCCAGTCGCCCCCTAAAGGTCAGACTGTTCAACGTTCAGCATTCAATGTTCGGCTACTGGGTCGTTCATCCATATATTGGTCACTGACGCCGATTGCGACCATATGGACGGACAGTGCCCACGCCGACGTCGGTTGTGGAAGCTGCGAAGCGCTTAGCGGCCTGGACTGCAGTCGACAGGCACATACTGCCTGAACACAAGGTGCGCGTTACATCCAGCATTCATGTCTGCGTTTTTGGTGTTGAACCACCACATCTGCGTACGAAGGTCATCGGCATCGGGTCTGGTAGGGCGCTGTCTCTGTGGTTATGGTACGATCTGCGCTGACCGTCGGGGTTAATCAGGCTCGACTGTTCCCTATGTGGTAGAGCGCATCGTCGCGCAGGGGAAGGAGGTCAACAAGGACCGGGTCTTTATTCCCACTGGTACGTCGTTGCCTGTCACTGTTCATCGATGGTGCGGTTCCTCAGACGGAGCGTACGTTACAGGCTTCCAGTCCAAGGAGCTGATCGTGAGGTCTCAATTGCTCCTGGGGGACGTCGACCAGTACCCCGAAATCGATGTGACCATCGACGGTGCGGATGAGTAAGTTGTGTCAGCATGAGATCCATCGTTCGCGGAAATGCTGACTAGGATGGGAACGTAAAGAGTCGACCACGACCTGAACTGCATCAAAGGCGGAGGTGGCTGCCACCTTCGTGAGAAGGTCCTTGCGGAGGCTGCTGACACGTACGTGCACGCCGATGCGAGTGCCTTGCGAGTTCCCTAACATCCTGTGATCAGCTTCATCCTCGTCGCGGACTACCGCAAGAACTCAACTGTGCTGGGTACCACGGTAAGGCTGCCCACCTGCTGCAATTGATTTGACTAGGACTCAATCTTCTTCGAGCAGTTCCCCCAAGGCATTCCGATCGAGGTCGTGCCGTTCGCATACACGAAGATCCTGCAAAATCTGCACCTCATCGGCTCCCCGAATGCATCGCTCCGGATGGCCAAGTCAAAGGCGGGACCGGTCGTCTCCGACAATGGCAACTTTATCATAGATGCACCGTTCCCCGCAGAGATCATGAAGGACCCGTACACTGTGCGTGCTGCGGCCGCTGACTCGATCCAGCGACTGATTGCGACTGACTCTCCGCGCTCTCACTTAGCTCCTGACCCGCATCAAGATGCTGACGGGAATTGTTGAGGTGGGCCTGTTCTGCCATATGGCCAAGGCTGCGTACTTTGGCAACCAGGACGGCAGCGTGACCATCAAGTGGCACGATGGGCGTATAGAGAAGGTCTCGAGCAACGAGAGCGCGGTAGATGATTAATCGACGACCTGGAACGTGCGAAGAACTCAGTAGACAAAGGTGACCGTCGAGACTTCGTGTATCGGACAGAGGTTCCTTTTCCTGACTCTTTGTTTTGCTAGATGTATGTTGTATGTATTTACAAGTTTACAAGTTGTATGGACAGCTGGTTTTCGTCGAAACAAAAATTGCCGTGCTGACCTCGGTTGTACTTGGAGTGTTGCGGGGCGCCCATGATGAATGTTATATTTGAAGGAAGCCATCCACTTGGTAACTCGATATATATATGCGCTTTTTTCGAGACGCTACGTAGAGTCAAAGGGGTCATTCAGAGTCGAGCCAGTCAAGACCAGTCACGGAGGCGGTAACGCCGGCCGTGAACCGGAGCCGGGTTCCTCGGCGTCTGTAGTGCCATATTCGGAAGGTGGCGCCACGTGGAGCGAGGCCGCCCAGCGGCTCGGAAAAGCTTGATAGGAGCACACTCATCCAGCACCGTCCCTCCCCATCGCCTCAAGCTCGTCCTTCCCGGCCCCTCAAAACTATCGCAATGGTCAGTACTGTTTCCTGAAGCCACTAGGGTTGTGCTCGGGTGGTTCTTGCGTTGGGTCGACCCCAGGAGGCGGCTGGATGGAAGGCGACACCTGTGGATGAACCTGGAACGCCTGCCTGATCAACAGAAGACTGACATGCACCCTCCCCTTGTACGCAGGCCACCGTCGAACTCGCCGCTACGTACGCCGCCCTCATCCTTGCCGATGACGGTGTTGAAATCACTGTTAGTCCCCCTCCAGCATTTCCTTCGTACGAACGTATGTCCCTGACCCACCCCGCGACCATGCATACAGTCCGAGAAAATCCTTGCGCTGACGAACGCGGCGTCCATTGAGCTCGAGCCCATCTGGGCGTCCCTCCTCTCGAAGGCTCTCGAGGGCAAGGACGTCAAGGAGCTCCTCTCGAACGTCGGTGCTGGTGGTGCCGGCCCCGCAGCTGCACCAGCAGCGGGCGCGGGCGCTGGTGCCGCTGCCGCCGAGGCACCCAAGGAGGAGGAGAAGAAGGAGGAGGAGAAGGAGGAGTCCGACGACGACATGGTGCGTGCATCTGCCCTCGCCCCACGAGCTGGGAGTGCTGACTCTCATGGGACATGCAGGGCTTCGGTCTGTTCGACTGATTTCCTTTTCTTCTTCGTCCCCTTCGGTCATGTCTCTATGTCGCTTTGGTGCTCTCGTCCCGCATTGCATCTCTGTACGCCCTCCACCACATATTGCGTTGTACTATCCCATGCCCACGCTACTGCGCAAAATCAAAAACTGAAAACACCATGTATACGACGGGTGACTGATAGATGCTTCGGAGCTGGCACACATGTCAAATGTTTCCCAGCGAGTTAGGATGAAACAGACGCCCACGACATGTGCAAATCCAGCCGAACCCAGCCTGAGACGCTTCTTCTTCCTTCAGTCTTGTCCTTAACCATACATATGCCGCGCCTCGTAGATCTGTTCTGCTTCATGTGTCCACATCCACATACTATCATGCTACGGCCTGTGGGCTGAATGGGTGGGGATCACGGAAGGAAAGCGCGGTGAGTGTTCATGTTGTACTCGGAACAATTCTTGCACTCAGACTCCCGTACAAGTGCATATACATAGCCGAATTGGCGGCGTCATTCTTTCGCACAGACTTACAGTAGATACCAACGTGTAAGAACGTCCACTTAACCGGCGGCACTCGTGATTAGAGGAGGCCAGAGTCGGCCATTCCTGCAAACGAACAGCCCTCTCCCTCCGTCAAAATCCCAGAGTGGGTGTTAGGATTTGTGCATGCTGTCACTGACAGGTGTCCACCTAGGAATTAGCGGAGTTCACAAATATTGCAATTCACTCCGAAGCCGTAAGTGGTACGGGACCACCTGAGGCAGCAGAAGAGCGGGTTGTCGGAGGCGGGTTCGACATCGCGGCTTTTGGTGAGTTCACGTCCTGTCTAGTGCACTATCCCAGTGTTTAAGAGTCTCTGGGGGAGATTTCCAGTAAAATCTTTGTTCCCCCAAGTTTCGAAGAATGGAAGTTAATCTAGCGCATGGGTTGACCGTATTCCGACTCCGACGGACAGCGATGCGGAGCACGAATAAACCGGAGTTTTGGCATCGGTAGCCAACGCGAGTACGGGAAGACGTGCATGGACCACCACATCGTGCCATCGACCGTCGTCGAGTCAACGATGTATGCGTGCATGGGACCATGGATAGCTATCGTTCACCTGCGGGTCTATGTATGTTCGACACGGCGTTTACCTGTCAGTGAGCCTCTTGCTTCCCCTCCGCTTGCTGCTTGACAAGTGTCGTTCAGGATACATTTTCCTTTCCATGTGCAGCAAGGTTTCCCGCCTTGTTGGGGACAAGGCGTCCACCTAGTTGGACACGCGGGTCTTCACGCGCGTAACTAGGATCACGGCGACATTCGACATGTGCAAATTAGGACGGCACGCAACCCAAGACTCCGACTACATCCTGAGGCTCCGACGCCTCCCAAGACTCCGATGATCGACGGCGAGATGTACATATATCTTGGCCCATTTCGTTTTCGTCTCCCACCGATTTCTTCGGGCGCGATCTGCACGGCGCCACCATGTCGACGACGTTGGAAGAACCCTATG
Organism: Ganoderma boninense; assembly: GCA_002900995.3. NCBI lineage: Eukaryota > Fungi > Basidiomycota > Agaricomycetes > Polyporales > Polyporaceae > Ganoderma > Ganoderma boninense. Next base: position 3,323,650 of record CM035312.1, on the reverse strand, counting down.
CCCTGATTCTCGCCGGCGTCGCCATCTTCGTCGCGTTTTGTGTCGTACGGTGGAAGACAAACCCGGTGAGCGCGCTCAGGGAGACGAAGACACGATGTTCGCGTGCGCCGCTGACCTCGAGCTCCCGGACACGGACAGCTCAGCGCCATTCCGACCGTTGGGGGATCGGACGCCCCAGGCCTGTCGATCCTGGCCTGGCTCAACTTCCTGCGCAACGGGAAGGAGCTGCTCCAGGAGGGCTACCAGAAGGTGCGGCTGATGTCGATCTCCACAACTGACCATGACGACTCAGGTATCAGCTTCTACTTACCCCGGCTGGCGGGCGTACTAGTATCAGGGCTCGACGTTCAAGATCGCGCTGTTCGACCAGTGGCTCGTCGTGGTGTGCGGGACGAGCATGGTCGACGAGCTCATGCGGCGGCCCGACCACGAGGTGTCGTTCCTCGAGGGGATCGAGGAGGTGCGCAAGCAGCGCTGCGTCGCGGGGGACGTCGGCGAGTCGACTGACTGACAGTGGCTGCCGTTCCGCCTTCCTTTTGCCAGGTCGTCCATATGAAGCACACCGTCGGGCACGAGGCGCTGAGCGACCCGTACCACGTCGGGATCATCAAGGAGAAGCTGACGCGCATGCTCCCGACTGTCCTTCCGGACCTCACGGAGGAGTTGGCGGTCTCTGTGCAGGATTACATCCCCACCAAAGGCCATGGTGAGCTCTCTCGCTATGTCTGTCCCTGCGTACGGCCCTTCATGCGTTTTCGTGTACGAACGGATAGAATGGACCGCGGTGAACGTGATGACGACGATGCAGAAGATCGTCGCGAGGGCCAGCAACCGCGTCTTTGTCGGGCTTCCACTCTGTGCGTCGATCTGGAGAGTTATCAACCGCCTGAATCGCTAATGGGTATTTCGGCAGGTCGCAGCGAGGAGTTCCTGGCGTTACCCCTTCGGTTCACGTTAGACGTGATGAAGGATACAGTAGTCATGAGCATCACTCCACCGTTTTTGAAGAGGTGAGCCCGACGCCGTAGAGCAGGCGCCATTCGCTGACTGCTGAATCAGTATTGTAGGTCGTCTGGTCAGCAACGCGCGGCGGACTATGGATCAAGCGATGAAGCACATCAAACCCTGCATCGACGAGAGAAGAGCCCACATGAAGGCCCTGGGGGAGGACTGGTCGGACAAGCCTGTATGTTCTGTTCTCCTCGCATCGACGACCTATGTTCGCCGCTCACGGGTTGCATGAAGAACGACGTGCTGCAGTGGATCATCGACGAAGCTGTGCGCCGGGGCCACTCTGACACCAGCATCGTCGAACGGATATTCCTCGTCAACTTCGCAGCCATCCACACGTCCTCTACCGTGCGCAACCATATCTCTCGCGTCCGTAAGAGCAGAGCTGAGACTTAATTCTCTCCGTCAGAACATCACGCATGTGCTCTACGATCTCGCAGCAGCGCCCGAGTACATTGAACCGCTCCGAGAAGAGATCGAGGCGATCGTCGCCACAGAGGGCTGGACAAAGGGGGCGATAGCTAAGATGTGGAAGCTCGACAGCCTGTTCAGGGAGTCCTCGCGCTACCACGGAATCTCCATCAGTGCGTGCCACCTCCCTCCTCCTCTCCGAATTCATCTAGGCCAGACCGTAAGGAATAGTATCAGCACCAGCGACTGACTCGACCTGCGCCCTCCCCCAGTCGGCCTCACGCGAAAGACCGTGAAGGACATCACGCTGAGCGACGGGTCGTTCATCCCGAAGGGCACGGTGCTCGTCACGGCCGCGCGCCCGATGCACCACGACGGCGCGAAGTACGCGGACCCGGAGGCGTTCGACGCGTTCCGGTTCGAGAGGATGCGCAAGGGCGAGGGGGAGGGCCTGAAGCACCAGTTCGTGAACACGTCCAACGACTTCATCTCCTTCGGCCACGGAAAGCATGCCTGGTAAGCATCCCCTCCCTCCCTCGTCCGTTGACCTGGGTCCTCAAGGCCACGCAGCCCGGGACGGTTCTTCGCGGCGAACGAGCTCAAGGCGCTGCTCGCGTACGTCATCCTCAACTACGACTTCAAGCTCGGCGGGGACGGCACACGGCCCCCGAATCTTTTCTACGGCACGAACGTCGTCCCGTCTGTCACTGCGCAGGTGCTTTTCAGGAAACGCCGGGGGGCGGCGAGTTCAAGCTGATGCGCAAACGTGCTATATGCCGCGGCGTTAGGTAACCAGAACGAGGCTAGGGTGGCAACGATTTTTTGTATGGGAATATTAGACGTTGCGGCGAAGGATGAGAATGTCCCGACCCTCACAAGTCGCATCCAGTGAGTTTCCCTCGAGGACGTTCATGAGGCGAGCCAGAGGAGTTGGAGCTTGATACAATACGACATGGTTGCCTGGAACAGAGGGGGGATGGACACGCTGAGGACCATCCCCTTGATGCTGAGCGCTGAGCGGCAGCACCGGGCCGTTGCTGGCGGTAGACGCCCTCCATCGAACTGAGCGCCTTTCGCGTTCAAGTTGAACCACCACCACCGTCAGTTCTCCCCCCCCCTCCCCCAAATGCAGATGGCGTCGTATGTGACGGCGTTAGGTCAAGACGGAAAACCTGTCCCGCCGTTGGTAGACCTCATCAACAGAGTCCTCGATCCCGACGGCCCAAGCTCCAGCAACTCGTCACCACCTCTGCCCGAGGCCGCCGGACCACCCAACGTCCCCGCGGGACCTTCGGATTCGCTCAAACTGCCCCTGCGGAGTTTTGTATGGGGCGTCAGTCTTCACTCTTCCTTCTGTCTGCCAGTCGCTGAGTATCCGCTGACTCTGACTGGCACTCCCTAGAGTAAGCTGGTCAGGAATGTGCTCCCGCACCCCACTATTCCCGCATGGCTCGACCCCCTCTACGTCGACGTCGATGATCCACGGAAGCTCCCGCTGTGCTGGTACGGGGTCCCGTTCCACTTCGAGACCGTCTTCGAATACGCGCGGCGCATCCGCATCGCCGTCTACATGAAGCGCGAGAACCTGGGCCTCAAGCCGGGCGACCTCGACGCGTACGGGACGTGGCCGAAGCTGGTCGACTGGATCAAAGAACAGTCGGGCCTTGAGATGCACCTGCACCCAGTCTGGGACGAACGCAAACCCTCTCCTCACGTTCTTCAACAACCACGAGATGATGGGCGTCACGGAGGACATGTGGATGTTCATCGCGGATTTGCTGGACGATATGGACTATCCCGAGGAGTGTAAGCCGACGTGGTACCTCGATCGCAGGTTGGATGTGCGTCTTTTGACTTTTCATGCTTACCGTCGCTGCATGACTGATGAGCTCAAATACCCGACAGTTTTAGGAAACTGGATTATGATACCCGCGTGTTTGTCTTGCTTTCACCGCTGTTTACATTTACCACCCCTGCGCTTCACAGCGTCCCTTCCGGCTCCTCCTGCGTGCCCCACGTTAGGATCGTCTGTTGTTACCATCTACGTACGTACGACTGTTGTGACATGACGAACTCCTACCGCTCGTCCTCGACGATGACGCGTACCTGCTCCCAAGTGCGCACCGCAGTTTGGTCGCGGCGCCCCGACTCGGACGACTGTCGCCCGGATGCGGCGCGCGCGACGAGACATGACGCTCGCGCTGATGCTAGGGGGGAGGGGGGTCAATCCTCCAAAGGTGACAACGTTCATCCAACACTGCATGCCATCACGTCCGAGTCGGGTCGCGACAGCCGGGAATGGGTCCTAGGGGAGGAAGCTGATGAGTCGTGGCGGGATGCGTACCGCGACCGACTCGGGTGTGGCTAGTCAGTCATATGCATGCCCCGAGCAGGAGCCTTTTCTCTACTTAGTTCCGTGCTCCATTCAGCATCGACATCCTCCCGCATCTTCAAGCTTCAAGCGTCAATCTTGACAACCACGCTCTTGGGGTGACTGCGTGTACGGTGGTCACTTCGAAGGAGCCGGGCTGCGCTTGTATGACAGGTGTTCTGCATCCTCCAATGCTAGCGATGATTCTGAATCCAATTTGGAGCTCGACCTTAAGGCGACGGAAGGAGTTGCTTCACCTATTACACGGTATCATGTACCACGCCATGCCGCGCGGCGTCTGTTCGGCCCGGGCCCGTCCGCTGTGCGCGTCTAACCAGCTTCGCTGGAACCAAGTTCCGACAACTTCCTTCAACACCACCATCGACGGTCTCCAACAGTCTCCTGGGATCTCTCCCTCAGCGTGTCGCACCGTCTTCTTAACAATGTCTTCGTATGTGACCTTGTCCAGCATAGACGGAAAGCCTGTCCCGCCGTTAGTGGATCTCATCAACAGAGTCCTCGATCCCGACGGTCCAAGCTCCAGCAACTCGTCACCAACGCCGCCCGAAGCCGCCGGACCACCCAACGTCCCCGTGGGGCCTTCGAATTCACGCGAACTGCCCCTGCGGAATTTTGTATGGGGCGTCAGTCTTCAGTCTCCCCTCTGTCTGCCAGTCGCTGAGTATCCGCTGACTGGCACGCTCTAGAGTAAGCTGGTCAGGAATGCGCTCCCGCATCCCGTTATTCCGCCGTGGCTCGACCCCCTCGATGTCGACGTCGACGACCCCCGGAAGCTCCCGCTGTGCTGGTATGGGGTGCCCTTCTACCCCGGCATGATCTTCGCGTATTCCCAGCGCGTCCGCGTCGCGGTTTACATGGAGGAGGACAACTTGAATGTCAAGGCTGGGGACCTCGACGTGTTCGGCACGTGGCCGAAGCTGGTAAAGTGGTTCGAGGACCAGTCTGGCTTCACGATGCACCTCCATCAGGTCTGGGATGCACGGGAGCCCCTGCTCACATTCTTCAGCAACCACGAGATCCCACGCGTGACGGAGGAGATGTGGGAGTTTATCATCGACTTGCTGGACGACATTGGGTATCCGAAGGGCTGCGAGGCGATGTGGTACCTCGATCGCAGACTGTCTGTGAGTGTTTCTGGCACACTTTCCACCGTGATAGTTGGGCGAAGTGACTGACGAGTCTGTAATGCCACTCCACAGTTTTAGAAGACTAGATCATCGCCCTCCGAGGGTCTCGTCACTACGTGCTTGTCCTCCTCTCGCCACTGCTTTTCTTTTCACTCTGTATTCATAGCTTTATATGGAGCCACCTACAATCTACTTGTATCGCCACCACCACGACTGCACGTAAAATCGTTCTTCTGGGTCATTCTATATCATCGGCTAGGATTGCTGCGCGGACATGGTGAAACATGCTGTGTTCTCAGGTTGATGATGCCGAGCCTCCTATTACCCTAATACCAACCACTCATGATCAGGGACAAGGGCTTCTAGTCGTGAGCGTACCCACTCTCATCGTTCACCCCTAGTCTACTTCAACGCTTCAGCACTTGCGCTCGGCAACGACACGCACCTGCCTGCTCCGGCATGTGTACCGCGGCGGTACAATACAAGCCACAATTCTCGCCCGTTCAGGCCAACGGCAGTCACTGGCCCTGCCAGTGGATGCGACGCCCGCACGAATGTCACCGTAACTTGACGCTGTGGGTCCTGAAAGATGACAACGCAATGCGCCCGGTCTGAATGACGGCGGAAGGGATGATAGTTGACCATATGCATGCATCCGTGAGTACGCTGCGACGAAATTCGTCCGCTTGTCAGTCATGGCCCAGTAAATTAAGCCGGAAATTGTCAGAACGCACGACATCTCTCATTCTCTGGGAGCGAGTCTATGGTGAGCGACTTCCAGTTCATCCTGTCCTATGGAGATCGATGTCCTCTACCTTCAATCTTGACCGCCACATACTGGTACACGTCGTGAGTCCGGACTCTGAGTGGTTTGAAATGAGGAGGTGGCCCGGTCGCGGTGGCCGTCCACAAACTTCGCGAGTGGAAAGGCGGGAGCGAGATCTGAGTCTCCTTGGCGTCCTCCAATGCTGGCGCATATTCAAATGCAAGCTCGACGAGTACTGCGAGGAGCAGGATGCGACGGAGGGCCCGGCCGGGAGTTGTGGCCTGGATGATCCCGGCGTTCGGCCCGGGCGCAGGAAACTGTAGACGCCCTAAATCGTGTTGAGCGTCGACGCGTTCAATCCACCGGACTCACGCTGGTGCCACCACCATCGACGTTCTCCAACAGTCTCCTCTGCTCTTTTAGCGTGCTGCGTCTCCATTGTTCTCCCAACAATGGTTCAGTATCTGACCTCGTCTGGCCAAGATGACAATTCTGTCCCGCCGTTAGTAGATGTAATCAACCGGCGAGTCCTCGACCCTGATATTGCAAGCTCCAGCCACTCGTCGTCAACTTCCCCGCCGGCACCCAACCCCGAGGAGGACTCTGATACGCGCAAGCTGCCGCTGCGTGATTTTGTATGGGGTGTAAGTCCTCGCCTTCCGCCTGTCCGCGGCTCGGTGCGCTCTGACCAGGAGGCCTCCAGGCGAAATTGGTCAGGAATGCGCTCCCCCACTACGCGATTCCAGCGTGGCTCGACCCCCTCGACGTCGACGTCGACGACCCCAGGAAGCTCCCGTTGTGCTGGTATGGGGTGCCGTTCTATCCTGACGTGGTGTTCGCGTATGCACAGCGCATCCGCGTCGCGGTCTACATGAAGCACGAGAACCTGCGGCGCAAGCCCGGCGACCTCGACATATACGGGACGTGGCCGAAGCTGGTCGAGTGGTTCAAGGACCAGTCCGGTCTCACGATGCACCTGCATCAGGTCTGGGACGAACGGAAGCCGCTGCTGACGTTCTTCAGCAACCACGAGATCCCGCGCGTGACGGACGACATGTGGAGCATCATCGGCGACTTGCTGGACGATATGGACTATCCGGAGGAGTGCAAGCCGATGTGGTACCTCGATCGCGGGCTAGATGTGCGTCCCTCTGGGCTTTCATGTTTTCTGCTGCTGCGAAAAGTCGCATGACTGATACTGATGAGTCCATCACGCTTTTCAGTTTTAGGCGACTCGAGGCTCCGAGTCTCCGCCGGTTGCCAGCATGAGCCGACTCACGTCGCCGCCGCGTGGTTTGTCAACGTTTTGCTTTTGTGAGTGTTATTCGCTCCGCAGATTGTAAATCCGTACGCCCGTTATCCCTGAACGCGCGAGTATCCTCATGCCCTTTCGACTGCCCCTCAGTACTCAGTACTCCGTGCTCGACTGGAGGCAAAACCTAGACGCTAACGCGTCCCTTCACACTGCACGTGCACATTATCATGAGCGTGATGTCGGCGGGGCACACCAATGCAAGGTTGGGGTCCTATGTAATACTTATCCAGGCTATCCACACCGCTCAAGGAACTCATGTGGGACCCACGACTGAGTGTGTATCGAGGCTTGATTGTGATTGATCTGCAGTGGGCGCACATCAACGCATGTTCAATCTTAACTCGGAGCTGGGACTCGCGCCGAAACTAGGATCGAGAGCGCACTCCTCTGGAAGGGAGAACAATAAAGATCAAAGAATCCCTGCAGCGGCACGCACTGGCGGCGAATCGCCAGCCCCTCGCACTGCAATGGTCCATCGAATCTGAATCCGTATTCCCCACTTCCGTCACAGATTGTGGCAAGCCAGATACCTTGAGGTCTCCACGGAAGAAACGGGGATTATGGCGCGGCACCCTGCGAGACCTGGTCGGCGTCGCTCAAACCCGTGCCAGTGCCTCAGCCTGAAGACGGATCGAGGACACACTGGTACTCACGAACGACCGCACGCGCTTCCCGCACACGTACATGTACATCGCGACCGCCACGAGCGCGGAGACGGCCTGGCACACGTCGAGGACGACCAACGCCGTGACGCCGTCCCGACTCCGCGCGAGGCGACGAAGAACGTCGCGCTATAGTAGAGGACCAGGTCGCGCACGCAGTTAGCGAGCGAGACGACGTGCACGGCACTCGCCCCGTGTGTCCAGCAGGTGCGCCATCGCGGCGCTGCCCCACCCCGCCCCAAACCGCAAGGCCGACGTTGGGTGCCCTAGCATTGCGGAGAGAAGAGGTGGTGGTGGTGGTGCAAAGGGCGAGGGCGGCGGCCCGGGCCGGAGTCCCGACTCTCACAGCAATCGCCTCCGGTTCCTCCACCTCACTCGTCCTACTACATATTCCAATGCCTGCTCCTCGCCGACCCGGGCGGAATCACGCTCGCCGTCGTCCAGCCCTTGTGGAACTTGAAGCTCTCCCCACGCCAAGAGACCCTGCCCGTCGGACCTCAGCCGTCTGGGCTCATATCTCAAGCTCTCAAGCACTGAAGCAGCTCCACAAGCGCATCCAGAACGGCTCGTTCGGCCTCCTGTCACAGGCCGCCGACGAGCTCTACCCATCGCCAGAATCGTTCACGCTGCTCGGACTCCTTGAGACGATCCTCGAGGACAGAGGATGCGCGCGTTGCCGAGGTTAGGTTCCCGACGACCGTACGAGTATATACGGGGGATGCGCACTCGACCGCCGATTTCGACCTCCACACCACGTCGTGACTCACTCACATGTACGGATCACGCACAATTGACTGTACAATTACCGTCCCTAGCCCACAGTTCAGCGCAGACGATTACTGACAGCACGCTGGTTCAACCCATTGCCGCCAGCAATGTCGCAGTCGCCGATCCTGCGGTCTTTACCCCCGGATTCTCGAACGTCGTCAACGCAAACGTGAAGCCCGGCGAGTTTCTACCACCCATGGTTTTTCGGAGGCCGGTATGCCATCTTGGCAAAGGTTCAAGACAACTTCCATGCGATGTACCTCCCCAGCGCGATTCGAAGAACAAGCTCCGGTCGGTCTGTCACGTGGCCAGCACATCCAGGCTGTCCCTTGTCTTGCGGTCCGGCCGATATCGGACGAGCAGCTCCCCACTAAGTAGCTGCACAGCGACCGCACGCCACTCGCGCCTGATGGTTTGAACACGGAGTTTACATAAGCTCAATGCCAGCTGCCTCTACAGAGTCGGGAGGAATAATGATGTACGTTACGTTGGTCTTCATGCCGGTAACCCGTGCTATGTGCATCTTCTCCGATGTGACTCCTGACACAGTCTAGTGCCATTCCAGGTCATCCGGACCAATAAGAGTGCCTATTCCGGGATGTCAAGAAGCGTCGAAGCCATCCACTGGCAGCTTGGCAACACTGGCATGTTCAAGCACTACCAGTCGCAGCTGAACGGATTCCGTAAGTATCGATGAGTGTCAAGCTTCCAAGCGGCGTCGCAGGTTCAGTCACAAAGTCGCAGCTTAGCGGGTTTCGGTCTACAATGGAAGTTCCGCTAAATTTCAAGAAGCTTCGACACGTCAGTCACACACGGACGCCGTTCTGAGTCCCAAATGGTCCTTAGCGAAACCGAGGACACTGTCAGCTCAACCGCTGAAGTATATAAACCCATGGTTGGGCTGGCAAACTCATTATCCCCGAAGTCTCAACAGCGACTTGCTCAGCTGGCATATCTCCATAACTTCTGACTCTTCTCACCTTCGACCACCGTCATGTCCCATCTCTTGACCGCTGGCCAAATGACTGCGCGGTACCATCAGCAGGAGGAATTTGCCAAGATATACCTCGACATGGCTCAGACGATCGCCGACAACGATCCACGCCGTGAACGCATTGACGAGGTCGAGCACCTCCTGGCTGAAACGCTCCGCGCCGCTACCGAGTACGGACTCCAACTCCCAACTTGCTCGTCTGACCGCCGCTGATACACTCCACACAGGGCCCGCCGCTTGCGCCGCGACATTGAGGCCTACTACCCTGGTACCGACGTCGGTCACGACCAGGCGATCGACTGGGTGCACGACAACCTCATCGTGCCCGCCCGGGCGCTGCTCGACGAGCTCGGCATCGAAGAGGACCCGGAGTGGACGCAGCAGGTGTGCCGGCCACACAGCAACTATTCGCACCACCACCGCATGCGGCGCAGCGCCGACGGCCTCTTCAGCGACGACTGCGAGCCTGCGCGCGCATGCGTGATCAACCCGCTCAACACCCGGCGGGCGTTCTTCTTCGCCGACATCGCGATGGTGGTCATCGATCCGCGCCCGGGCACCACCAACGACTACATCGTGGACCAGCCGACGGCGATCATCAACCGCTGGTCGTGCCTCGTCAAGGCGGGCATCTTCACGGTCGACGGCGTGCTCCGGAACCCGGACAACAGCCGCGAGCTGTACTTCTTCAGCGGGGAGATCTACGCGCTCGTGAACATCGCCGAGGACCGCGTCGTCAACGGCCCGAAGGCGATCGTAAACGAGTGGCCGTCGCTCCGCGCGGTCGGCTTCACGATGATCGACGCCGTGCTCCCGCACCCGAGCAACAAGTACGAGGCGTACTTCTTCAGCGACAGGATGTACGCCCTCGTCCACTTCACGCCCGGCAAGGTCAACGACTACGTCGTGAACGGCGCCAAGGTGATCACGAACGAGTGGCCGTCGCTCCGCGCGGCCGGCTTCGACTACGTCGACTCCGCGATGACCAACCCGGCCAACTCGGACGAGGCCTACTTTTTCCGCGGCTCCGAGTACGTGCTGGTCAAGGTTCGCCCTGGGACGAACAACGACTATATCGTCAATGGGCCGAAGTTGGTTCACACCGAGTGGCCTTCGTTGCGCGAGGCCTTGTTCTATTGATCGGTAAGCCCGTCGTTAAGTATCAAGGTTATGGATATGATGCTGAAGGACTTAGAATTGAACAGGGTTGGAGAATCGGCAAGCCATGGCGCGAAGAAATGCACACGTTCCCCGGTCATCCAGGTTCCAGTGATCTGTGTAGTATGATGAATATCCCATGACTCGGAGGAGAACGACCAGGTCAGAAGTATCTACCTTGTACAACATGTATCTAGAAGCACCCGAGAAGTTCTTGAAGTGTGTTTACAAATGCGTATAAATTCTCCGCTTTCATAGCGATACGACAATCGAATTATGCATGAAAATCTATCGGAGAGGTGATAGGCCGACCGCGCCCAACGGGAGCGCACACCTATCTCGTAAATATGTGAATCCCCGTCTCCGAAAGGGCGCGGAATATTGGGGGCGTGCATCGTGACATGGCAGTCGCAAGATCGTGAGGTCGTTACAAATGGAGTCAGGTCATCCGCGAAGGAGAGGGCACACACCGTGTCTTGAAAGCACCCAAGGTCGAATCTGTCTCCGCCAGCGCTGCCGTCGCGGACTGTGGACAGCAGGATGCCAGGAGGTCTCCATAGAAAAGGTGAGGATGGCGCGCAATCTGCGAGGTCCGTTCAGCACCGCTCGTACCTCGCACCTCAGCCTGCAGACAGATCGGGGACGCAGTACTCACGAACGATCGCACACGCTTCCCGCACACGTACATCGCGACTGCCGCGAGGGCGGAGACGGCCTGGCAGCTGGCGAGGACGACGAGAGACGTCTTGACGCCGCGCGACGCGATGAAGCCGTTGGCGAATAACGTCGTGCCGTACAAGACCAAGTCCCGCCCGGTGTTAACGAGCGACACGACGTGCACGGCGTTGGGGCCGTGTGTGTCCAGCAGGTACGCCATGGCGGACCCGCCCGAGACGGCCAGGCTGACATTGAGCGCTCTGGGATGGCAGTGGAAGGAAACGGATGGTGGCCGAGATAAATGCGTGACGGGCAGGTTAAGTAAGTACATGCTTGGGCGGGCAGGGATGACACAATGAGACGTACGCGATGCATGCGACGGAGCCGATCCAGGGCATGTGGTGGTCGATCCCGACCGCCCAGGCTGCGTACCCGAACACGCCGAAGAGCATGGCGAGCATGAATATGAGCCGGAATTCGGGCTCGTAGATCCCGCGGTTGCGTTGGGATATCCGGATAATGGCCCAGTCGTTGAAGGGCCCGGTGATAAGTGCCCCGACGATGGTCCCGACGGTCGACATCCATATATATAAGTATATAGGAAAGCATAGAGATCAGGGAGCCCGAGGGCGACGCACGATTTGAGCGGGGTTGAAGTGGTATGTGATCGTGAAGATGGTCGACGAGCAGAGGTTGGTTATGGCTACGCATGTGTTTAGCTCGCATTGGCACCACAGCAGAGAGGGAATGCTATAACGCTGGCACGCACCGAACCATACCGTCGGCAACGAATAGCTCAAGAACATAAACCAAGTCTGCGAAGTGTCGTGAAGTCAATCGTCGCCACCAGCCACGAGGATTGCACAGGTGAGATAGATACGGACCACAGGCGACAGGAGGAACGGAAACGGCCTGACGAAAATATTCCAGAAGCTCTCGTCTGAAAATGTACCGTTGTAGATTTTGAGGTGCGAGAGGAAGCTGGGTGGCTTCGGCAGCGAAGCATGGCGGTCCACATCCTGCGCTTCTGTGTCCCGGTTTTCTCGCATCGAAGGTATCTTCTTGATACTGTCCTTGTCACCGACGTCTCTCAGTCTGGTACCAAGTTGGCGGTGGTAGGTTGTCTGTATGAATTGAGCTCTCTGAGCGCGACAACAGACACAGGCTTCGAGTTGAAACTCACCTCTGGCACAAAAAAGAATACCCCTAGGAAGCACACGCCGCACGCGAAGCCGGCAAACCAGAACCCAAGCTGCCATGACAGGTTCTGGATGACGTAGCCATAGATGAAGGGACCTCTACATTCCCCTCCTTAGACTTATCTCCCGTGCGTGAGATACAGACTTAGAGAGACACGATCTCTTACAATGTTATGCTCGCCCTCGTGGCAAAGTTCCATATGAGCGTACGTGAGCCACGCTCGTGAACGCTGGGAGCAGGCAGACGTGAGAGCATGTACAACGATCGAGGAGCAGAGCGCATGCTTACAAGAATATGTGCTCGATGGTGGTCGGGACGAACCTGGAATATAATTGCGTTGAGTAGTCTGGTTACTGCCAATCCTCAGAAGGTGTCGTGAGTACGCACGCTTCCGGCGCGACCATCCCGAACCCAAGGAATATGCATGCAGCACGGATGGACACCAGGTCCTTGCTGAGGGCAGTCCAGACACAGGACGCGAACATCTGCGGGCATGATTCGGTTGAATGGTTTTCACGCGACAACGGCGCTAGGGGAGCACGCATACCACGAAGCTGGACAGAAGGAATGCCGGCCGACGACCATATTTGAACCCCAGTGCGTTCTGCGCGAGCCTATCTCCAGCTGGTGGTCAGTCGCACGTCACGTCGCATTGATAGAATTCGAAATTGGATCGACTTACGCGGATATCCCGAGCCCGAGGAAGCAGGCACTGAAGGAAGACGCGATCTCGTCTACTGAGACGTTGAACTCCTTCGCGAGCACCCCATACCCTGCGGAGGCGAGCGGGTACAGTGCACCTTCCAGGGTCGAAGCAAAAACGCTGCAAATCGCGGCCAAGGAGGGCGAGTGAGGGGGAGAGAGAGGCATCAAGAGGGTTGAATGCACTCGCAGCATCCAAAAGCACGTCTCCTTCTTCCATCTGGGCCAGTTCAAGCTGTCATGTGAGTCGAAGTCAGAAATAAGCAATCCAGTGAGTGGGCATAGGAAGGCTAGCAGACGCACGGGTCGCGGGGGTCATCCGAAGGCTGCGGGATGAGCACGATGTGCGAGTGCTTGCCGGTGCCGCGTTTAAGGTCTCCGGCGCCTTCTGTCGAGGCCTGGGTGACCTTGGCGGACAGAAGGCTCGTCCCGGGAATATTGTCGAGCGTATTGTCCTCTACAATTTAGTAGGACATATGTCAGGTCCTGAAATCCGAGAGCGAGGGATGGCTGGACACATACCGAGTATCCCGAAAGCCATGGTAGTGGAGGTAGTTGGAGGAAAGCCTGGGAGAGATATGAAGAGTCAACCTCCGTATGCTCTGTCTCCGTCCTATATAATGACCTAAGAGGGGCTTGAATGGCCGCACTGCGGCATCCCCGAAGTCTGGCACTGCTCATGAATGTCAAACAACCATGGGCGGCGCGTGAGCCGCCAGTGACAAAGTCCGCTTGCGACAAAACGAGGGGTGGATCTGCTCGAATGTGTGGATGGGGGCAATGCATGAGTACTAGGAGCCGAAATGGCTTCCTTATCATACCAGGTGGCATGCCCAGAGTGCTTACCGCATTAAGTGCGCCAGAGCATTCAGCCCATAGCCTGGCGCAACACGGCTCGTGGCAGTCGAGCTGTGGCTGCCGGAAGAGACCCGGCTGGCATGAATTACCTGTCAAAAGAGGTGTATCAGAGAGTCCGCAGGGACTGAGAAACGCATTGGGTAACGCTAAGGGTGCAATGAACACGCACGCTGTATCCTGTCATACTACATGCGGTCCATCTCCGACCGCCTACCGAGCAGGGCCGAACAACCACCTCCTGAGGCTGTGCCGTAAATGGAGCCCAAAGGAGGTAAAAACAGATTGAGGAAGGCTTGCGGGCCCATGCGAATCTTCTGTACACGTGGGGTGCATATATGCGCGCTCTGCCGTCTGGTGGATCTCCTGAAATGGGCGAATTGTCGATAAGGAATGCGGTATCCCCGAGCCTGCGTGATTCAGGCCGACTTGCATGCTTCAGCGATACGTGAAGGACGATGTAGGACTTCCGAGATCTGGAGTTCGAGTGGTCGGCAACGTCAGAACCATGCTTCATTCACGTGCACGTTCATGCAGTGCCTCCGAGTTGTAGTACTAGGTGGGTGGTTATATTTCACTCACCATTGGCAGCTCTGACAAGTCTCTCTGAAGAAGATGAGCTCGTAAGTTAGAGGGTAGAGATCAAATAATCAGCTATCGGTGTGGCAGTTTAAGCAGGAAAGCTTCAATTCCGAGTCGTAGTTCCCGCGTCCATGGCCAAATATTTGGCTATGTTGGCGCTGATTCGGCGCTTCGCCCTTGACTGGACGACCACTGCGTACGCTCAGCTGGACAACCCAGCTTTCCTCCTTAGACAGTAACGCACTCTCTTGAGCTCAATGTCGACGTGGATGAATCCTCGAAGCTCCCTGTCTGCTTATATGGCGTCGCCTTCTACTCCGAGCTGGTGTTCCCCGATGCATGATGCCACGCCATTGAAGTCTGGAGACCTCGCCGTTTACAAATCCATGGCCAGAGCTGGTAGGGTGTTCGACCGGCGGTCGAACCCGAGAGCGGAGGGATCACCTAACAATGAGACGGTGGGCCTCTTCGTGAGGGCAGGTTTCGCCGCGTTGTCGACTTCATGGACGGCACAGAATCTCGGTGGAACCGGAAGCGGAGTGGTGCATGCCAGATCAACATGGTACGTCCCATGTCCATAGTACATCATGTGGCCCCCAATGCCCATTGCCAACACGCTGAATTTTTCCGCTGCACGCCAAACGCACGGTACGTGCATGCTTGTCTCTTCTCACATAATCCCCAGCTTCCTGTATCCGTACCTACTACCGTCGTGCGATTATCTCAACTATCGGCATTTTCCTTGCCATGGAGGCATCCTTCCATCACGGGCGAGCGCAACTCGTGCGGTCTGCATCCCGCAGATTATTGTGTTGCCTGCGGTGTGGTCCAATCGACACCCTGCCCTCCACTTATTTTTGGAAGCACAAAGACTTTCGCATCTTGGGGAGGCGAGACTGCTCAGGAGGACGCCGATAGTCCCAAGCAGGGTGCGTTTCTCTCATCTCGTCGATCGTCGTCGTCGTCGTCCTCCTCCTCCTCCTCCTCGTCTGGTTGCAGGACGGCAGCGACTGGATGAATAAGCGCCCACTGCGCATAGGGGTGCCTCTGGATAACAAGACCTTTCCTTCGTCCGCCATCTGCTAGCTGTCCTACAAGCCGTCCACTGCCTGAGCTTGCAATAATCCACGAACCGCTGTACTCCATTATCAAGTGTATAGATGGTATGTACTTTGCATACCGGCTGCAAGATTTACGTTCACGGTGTCGGACACCATCATGCCGCCGATACAGGACACAGACCCCTTCGCCCGCGACTCAGGGTCAAGCTACCCTCCAAATACCCATGTGGTTTCCAATGTGAGCTATATGTCAAGTGGTTGTATAGGTTCAAAACTAACCCTATTCAGGTGTCCAACGCGATGACACTATCGCGAGATTCGTGCCAGACCTTAATCACGCTGAATCACGACGTGCAGAACCATATCATGTCATTCCTGTCCGCACCAGATCTCTCGATTCTCATGCAGACCTGTCGATATTTCCTCGACGCTTGTATGCTGCCTCTCTGTGCATACTCCGGGGTCGTTCTCTTTGAAGACGATTTTGAGCGGGTCCCTTCGTTCCGTCTTTTCCTCCGCATTGGTGTTGGCGCTTCGTCTCGCGCACATCTCATCAAGGACCTATGGATCGCCATGGGTGAATTCAAGTATCCCGGCCAATGCGACCCCGTCGAGATGCTTCGTCTGTCAGAAGAGTGGACTCCGGTATTCCTCGACGTCCTGCGCCATTGTCACAGCGTCCGACGACTCCGCCTGGATCGGTGGTTCATGAAGGAAATGCCCTATCCCCTTCTCATCGACACCATCGCCTCTTCGATGCCCCATCTGGAGGAATTGGACATCCGCGCCCCCTATTCTTCCGAGCTCGAGGTCTTGCGCCCTCTCGCCCGCCTTCCGCTGCTGCGCCTCTCGTTTCTGAGGGAGCCCTACTTCTCGCAAACCCGCGACAGCCCGCCCCTCACGGCATTCTCCCTCGAGGAGCTGCCCCGTTCCCTCACCGAGCTCGACGCCGACTTTCACGCACCCATCAGCACGCCCTTTCCGCTCGTGTGGAAGCTCGGCGTGCGGACGACCGGGTTCCCGATCTGGCGCTCGTTCGTGGCCAACGCGGCGAGGGTGTTCCCCAACGCGACCCACCTGGTCGTGCGGCGCCACGGGTCGGGCGCCCTGTGCTCCCTCATGTCCCACAGCATCATCGAGGACGCCCGGCGGTTCAGCACGATCGAATGGCGCTCCGTGGCGAGGGACCGGCGCAAGCCGTTGTGGCCGTCGCTTTCCGCGATTTGGGCAGAGGACCTCAGCATGCTGTATTCGCTCGCCTTTCCAGACCATGTGGATAGCCTGTCGATCCCGTTCAGACGGAGCATCGAAGAAGGATGCGACGTGCCAATCCTGTCGGACGCGTCGCCGAGGTTCCTGGAGCTCCGGGTCAACATGGACGACGGCTTTCTCACACACGCGGACGACTGGAGCGCGCACTTTGGTCCGACGGTGTCGTCGGTGGTGCGCTTGACGGTGCTGCACCACACGGAGCGCGACCACAGCGTGAAAATGTGGAATGGCGACCTCGAGAGGTCCAAGCTTGTGAGCACGCATTGCTTCTTGTCGTCCGCTGTCCGTGATGACTGATGAGCGAGTGGGGCGGTGTTGGACGTAGGACGATCTTTGCAAGCTCCTCCCCGCGTTCCCGAGCCTCGAGTACCTGCACATCAAGTTCAAGGAGCGATATTCACCCCTCGACACGCTGGTGGGACCACTCGTCGGGATCGACATCCGCTACATCAGGAATTTTATCCTGAAGTGGTACATCCCCGACCGCATCGTGCGAGCCAACCCTTCCATTCGGTGGGTCGCACTCGAGGTGTATGGTCTGAGTTTGGAGTCTTGGGAGGTCTCTCGTGGGCGTGTAGGGGAACCTGCTCAAGGCGGTCCGACATCCACGAAGATGAGCGAGCGCGACGGGTGGACGGTTTTGGAGAGGGAGGGGATGGACGTCTTCAAGGACATCCGGCCAACGCTCGAAATTGTACATTAGTTTCATATGTACTTTTGAATCCACCATGACGGGCTCGGGAACTTCCGATCCTGGCGTCTGCAGGCGCGTCTTCTCTCTACTAACCACCCAGCCTCCTGTAGCCTCCTGCGTTGCTCTCACCCCCCTCGTACATGTCCCTCCCAAGCAAGATCCCCCGTGCCCTCTCTGCCTTCGACCGCGCCAGCAACCGATGGGCTGCCGTGTCCTTGTGCGACCAGGCCCCTCCCACCCAGAGGCCCCTGTCTCGCCCAGTCGCTCCCGCCGTCGCCAGGCAGACGCTTTCGCTCACAACATGGAACATCCAGGCGTCCCAGTATAAGCGCGACGAGCGCGCCGGGCTCATCCTCGACCACATTCTGCAGGGACCCGCGCTCCCCGACATCGTGTTCCTCCAGGAAGTCACGTCCAGCGCACGGGAGTCTCTCCTCCACCACCCCGGAGTGCGCTCGAGCTTCCTGATGACCGACGCCGAGGACGCGGCGTCCTTCGCAGGCGTGCCCTTCGTGACCATGACGCTGCTCTCCAGCCGGCGGTTTGGCCCTCCGCTGGTCACCGACGACAACGGCGAGAGCCTCGAGCAGGGCACAGGCAGCCCCAAGCTGGCGCTCGACAGCGTCTTCCGCACCGCGTTCCCCAGCAGGTACAAGCGGGACGCGCTCTGCGTGGACATCGCCGCCCCAGGGGCGCCGGGAACGGTGCTGCGCCTGCTCAACGTGCACCTCGACTCGCTCGACTCGCGGTTCCGCCGGGTGCTCGAGATGCGCATCCTGGCGGACCTTCTGCGCGAGCCGGGGTGCAGCGGCGGCGTCGTCGCGGGCGACTTCAACGCCCTCGACCCGCGCGAGGACGCCCTCGTCGACAAGCACGAGCTGGTCGATGCCTGGGTCGCGCTGCGCGGAGCGACGGGCGGAGCGACGTGGGGCGTGGGCGCCGAGCTCGACGACGGACACAAGCCCCGCCGGCTCGACAAGGTTGTCATGCTGGGCGCGCAGCCACGCACCATCGACGTGCTCCAGCCGGGTCTCGTCGGCCCCCGCACGCCCTGGAGCGACCACTGCGGGCTGCGCTGCACCTTTGCCATCTAGCGCGGTAAGCACGTCGTTCTTCTCGCTTGCGCGACGCCAATGCGACTTTTCACTCCACTGCATGTCAGAGGTCCGTAGGTCGAGGTCGCCTACGTCAAGTAGTCACAACGTGCGCGTATCTTGGGTAGACGGACCCTGATGTATCTGTGACCATGCGCGACCACAAGTAGTTGTCCAACGTAGATGAACCCCTCGTAAACGAACCTAGGCGGCTTTTTGACTGCAGTCAACGGCACGGCCGAGACTCCGCACGTGCAGCGGATTGTCCATCTCTCGCGCTGAACTCCTCCGCCGAATGATCGTTTGCACAGCACTACATGGTAACGGGGACCTAGATGAGTGCTTAAGGTGCCACATTCTCTGTACAGTCTGTGCCAAAGTGCAGCGTAGGGGTGGGCATAGTGTCGGACTACCCCCACATATGTTCAATGAGCAATGGTAGTCGTGGGGAAAAGCTAGGTCCCCTAGACGGATCCTTCGGGTACTGTCGGATATGCGACGTAGCCTAACATCAGCGAATCCTTCGTCTACGGAACTTATGAGGGGGTGACTACGTATGCCACGCGACGTGGTCGAACGTAGACGACCCCCGACCTAGGGGCCTTTGACATGCAGTGCTTCTCCCCGTGCGCACATCAGCAAAAGCCCGAATCTATTATATGCCATTATTACTCTCGTATTAACTTACTTCTCGTTTCAACCATGTCCCCCGAGTTTGTTGGCGCATGTATGGCCTGTGGCATCAATCTCCGCTTTAATCCCCTGTGAAGACTTTCCCGTTCGCGTTTGTCGCCGACTCAAATGCGCATACCTTTCCGTGGCCTATTACACTTGCATGTCCCGTACACGCCTCTTCAAAGAACGATTCATTTGTGTGAGGGGTGTCCTCGAGCACGATTACATGAACGAGCCTCACCTTATTTCTGTCCGGAAGGAGTGGTCCGCGCCGCACTTCTGGACATTCTGCGTTTTGCAGCAACATGCGATGCCTCCGGGTGTACAAGTGGTTCGTTCACGACATACCCTTCCCCATTTTCGTGAAGACCATCAGCACCTCACTCACTTATCTCGAGGAACTGACGATGCCCCTCCCCTATGACACCGAGGCTACTGTACTGCGCAGGCTCACGCGCCTGCCTCTGCGCAGCTTCTCGTTCCTCAAATACTCTCCCAGGCAACTGACATTCCTGATACCTATGTCTCTGTGGACGTCCTTCCTCGCTCGCTCAACGAGATTGACATCCACCGAAGCCCGCGCACCGACACACCGTTTCTCGCCGTGCAGAAGCTGGGCATACGGGACACCGCGCTGTCGACATTCGTGGCCAATGCGACTGCCGCCTTCCCCAACGTCTCCCATCTCATCTTGCGCGGCAGCAGGGCGGTCGTGAAGAGGGAGGGGATGGACGTGTTCAAGGACGTGAGGCCTAGTCTAGTGCTTATGTACTGACCCTGTGGGTTGTGGTGTGGGTTTTTCGGCGGCGGCGGCTTCGTCGAAAACTCCCGAGGACCACAAACCATAACGACACCAGGTGTTTCGCCGTTCGGCCACGTTTTGGGCTTTGACCACTTGCGCCGCTGGCCGACAAATTCCTGGGATGGAAGGTGTGTATCGCAGCTGGAGTTGGAGTCTTGAGGGAAGACGTTTAACTCAATCTATTTACCAATATCGAGGAATACTGTGTACAGGGTACAGTAGTACGGATTAAACAAGTCCATCAGCCTCCAGGGCGTCTCTATCATGTCCGAGATGTCCGAGATGTCCGACTCATTCGTCCCCTCAAAGCATTCACTCGTTTTGCGAAACGACGAACTTCAACCGCTCGCCCTCCACCACAACCCGCACCTGCTCCATCGTGTCCACGACAAAGTGCGCCCCGCAGTCCTCGATCTTCGACCGCTCGTGGCTCGTGCACACCGCGATGACCGTCGCCCCAGACGCGACGCCCGCACGGATGCCGGACGGCGAGTCCTCGAAGACCACGCACCGCGCCGCGTCGTACCCGAGCTCCTTCGCAGCGAGGAGGAACGGGTCGGGCGCGGGCTTGCCCGCCTTAAGGCGCTTGTCATCCGCGGTGATGGTCACTGCGGGGGGCACGATGCCGACGCGCGTCATGCAGCCGTACGCTGGAGCCATCGACGACGTGTCAGCCGCGTCCCGCCACGAATGTCCTTGTAGTCGGGACTGAAACGCACCGTATATCTTCGCGCCGGACGTCGCGACCGCATAGCGGCTCGCGGGGATCGAGTCCATGAGCCGCTTCACTCCAGGCAGGATGCGCACCGAGCGGTCGATGGCGGCAGCCTCGATCTGCCACGCCTCGAGCGTGTGCTTCGTCTCCAGCTCCATCCGCCACTCCGCGTCGACGTCCTCGATCTCCACGATCTCCACATCCACGTCTTCGGCTCCGAGTCTGGAGGCGTGCAAGATGAGGAGGGTGGCGAGGCGGCGGATGAAGGCTGGGCGGACGGGCGGGAGCGACATCATCTCACTGTTATCCTCCAACTCTGACATGGACACCGACGCCGACTCAGCCGACCCGGAGTATGACGCCAGCGAGCACTGCGAGTCCAAGCTCGACGAGCGCGTCGTCGCGTTGCTGATCGTGCTCGAGGGCGTCGCCTCCCCGGAGGAGATGGGCGAGGGCTCGCGGGAGCCGGGGCCGTGCTTGGCATAGGCGTCGGCGAAGAAGAGGATGGACTCCTCGAACGCCTGGACCTCGGCGTCCATCTCGTGCGCCGCGATGTGCGGCTTGAACTGCGCGAGGTTGTCGATCGCGCGCTTGCCGTGCGTCGCGGCGATGACGAAGGCCGGGTCCTGGCCGATGTCGAGGGCGACCTTGCCCCATGCGGCCTCGACGGCGGCGATGGAGTCCGTCAGGTGCCGTCCTGTGAACGAGAATGTGTTAAGTCACGGACGTGTAGGAGCGAAGACTTGGGCGGAATCTTACCATGTCGAACAGGACGGCGTCTGCAAAGAAGGTGGTCTCCATGTTGTTAGAAATGTTCAAGTTTATAATGTGATTGATAATAAGTGAGTGTATTCTTTATATGTTGGTAGACGGACGGAGGCGAATGTTTTGGTGGGGTCTTAGCCTCGGATTCGGGCTCCTTTTATACATCGAGGGACAGGGGCTGGACTTCGTCGAAAAAATCGACAAGTCCACACATCCTATTGTAAAGGACCATATGAGGGTGTAGCTCAGTGCGGAAGCAGCGACGAGACTGACTGACCGGAATAGAAGAATCGTCGGATATTCTGTGCATACTAGCACAGCACCTCTACCGCGAAACTAGTGTCCGCGTTTCGGTCAGTCGGGAGGAGTACTGGGCCGCAATATATCACATACCGAAGTGCCTGTACACAAGACCGACCAGTCGGTCCCAGAACGCGGCACTCGTTGAATAATGCCCGAGACCACTGGGACACAGGCCAGACTGACATATACGCGGTATTCAGTAGGCGCCGCATGGAATCACAGTTCCGACTAGACTGTTGCTCAGAATATGAGTGGCAAGACGATAGTCGATCCGTGAGCGTGCGCACCTTTCGGTAGTGTTGCAGGGTCCGGTCCGGTCCCGGTCCTCGAGGTAATTTTCTGAGGACCAAGGACTGAGGACCGGACAGGACTGCCCCCGAAAATGAGGACCAGGACCAGGACTGCGGTCCTCCTAGGACTGAGGAGGACTGCAGTCCGGTCCTCAGTCCGGACTGGTCCTGGACTGCACAACGGTCCTGGACCAGTCTTTCCCAGTCCAGGACCAGTCCTGGAGGAAAAATCAATGTAACTCCGGACTCCCTGGACAGATTTTTACGTTCTATATATCGTTAGAAAGCTACGTTATGTGGCTTCCTAACGATATACAGGACGTAAAGATCGGACAGGAATTGATAGAATGATAGTTCCAACAATAGGACATACCATAGAGCGAACTGTATGCCATATTGAGAAAGAAATAGAGCACCAAAACGTACGTTCATGGGCTCGTCCGAAAGCCCTTGATGATACCTTTCCAACGCAGTATTAAACAGGCCAATCCGCCCACAAACTATAGAGATATGTCGAAATCTTCGTCTTGATCAGCTGGCTTTGAGGCTCCTGCTGTGTTTCCTGGTGTGGAGAGCTAGGTAGTAGTACAGAAAGCACAATACAAGTATCCCAGTGAGTTTCTAATACATAAGCTAAGCTGAGGTAGCTGAGGTAGATGGTGAGACAGTCCAAGTCAGTGTAAACAGCCGACGCTGTCACTTCTGTGCAGCTAACCCTAACCCCAACTTGTATTTCAACAGCTGCAGCTCGCTGCTCCGTCTCAACCCCGGCTGTTTGGGCTTGAATTTGGTAAAGAAAGACTCATGAATACTGGTCATTGACCAGTAATTGGGGGTATATAAGGACCAGTCCGGACCGGTCCTTGGTGGTCCTTTCAAAGTGGACATAGGGAAGGGACCGGGACCGGGACCGAGGACAGGACCAGTAATTTTGCGGTCCTGGTCCGGTCCTATGGGAGGTCAGTCCCGGTCTTTTCTCCAGTCCTGGACTAGTCCTAGGACCGGACCCTGCAACACTACCTTTCGGACAGCCACCTAGCCACGAGAGTGGTCTTGAGACGATACTTCAGCTGATACCCTCCTCTACTACTGCATGATTTGAGTCTTCCGTTGTGGCAACCCGCCGCAAGGTCAATGATCAACAATTTGAAGCGTACTTGCGTCCGGCCTGGCCTCCGAAAGAACGTTCCGAATTGTTTCCCCGGCTTCGGCCGGTACGAAGTAGCACGGCTGCTGGCCCGTCCATAAGTGAGCCATGGTAGTAGGAAAACTGGCCTTCGGGGAGAGGAATACTCACCAGTGGCGAACTGGACCGAAGGGACATGGTGGTCAATAACAAGACCGGTCTGAGTCGGTGCGCTCGGGGCTTTCGGCAAGCACTGCAGCGTCTCCTCTCTCGCATAGCGGCGTTATGGCATTGTGCATCCATTCGGTTAGCAGCTCGCATATGGGGTTCATACAAACGTATACTCTCTCCTTTCCCCTCTCGACTTACCTCCCCATTTATTCTTCCGCCTCATCTTGCACACCTACAATAATCTCTCTACTACGATCTCCTGCCGCATTGCTTTCTCACGATCCTATTGGGCCGGCGAGGTACCTAGTTCTCCCTAGCTTACCTGAGCTATTTGTCATAGCGTAGTCGGTTCCATCAATCAGTTCTCAGTTCTTGCATGGCTAGTCGGGCCGCGGATTCCGACTCCCAAACCGGGTCAAGCGCCGTCCCTTCCGGGAGGCCGCCGGTGCGCTTTTTGTTTCGACCGTCGACCACCGCCGACTTCCGGTCTGCAATGCTGCTGTTTCTAACATTGTTATTGGGGCGACATGCACCGTAGGTATCCGCCCGCGGCAGAGTGGACGGCCGTCACGGCTACTTCGATCCAAAAGGCAGGAACCTCAGCCTCAAAAGACCTCGGCTAAGAGTCGCCCCTATTCCTGGCAAAGGTATGTCGTTCCTACGCTGCAGATCAGCCCACGCTGATTGGAAAAAGGACAAAGCGCATGTAGTGCTTATGTAACGCTTTGGGAACGGCAACCAACGCCGGTCGGGCTAGCCGGCCCAAGCACCATGGCGGCCACCGTCATCACTCCATTGCCGACCCGCTGCCTATCCCAATTGTCACTCGAAGGCTGCTAGTCCGAGCACCACCCTGGGAGGGGATCCTTCGTCTGTCACCCCTCTCCCCATCGCACGAACTAGGAGGGTGAATGAGTATCGGCGGAATGCACGATGGTGTGTACGCATTGGCGGGCCAGTGTAGATCCAGGCCGTTGACATACTTGAAAGCTGACAGTTTGCGGGGATGTATAGATGGCCACCCGCCATAGAGGGCAATGCGTCGAATATTCTAGGAGACGTCGCCAAAGCTGGGTGCCACTGCCAGTCACGGCGCAGACAGGCTGCGCGTCGAACCAAACACCAGCATATATGCGCCAAAGCAAGACCTTCTTGGTATGGTAAGGTAAGGTTGACAAGCGAGAGGCGCGAACAAATAAGCTCACAAACAGATCCCAACAGGCAGCAGCAAACAATGTTTGAGACATTTTCCATCTACGGTAGGCCACGCGAGGGCTCGTACGGCCTTGCGTTGTGGATGTTTGGTCGTGATTGCCAACTGCCATACATGGCGAAAAGCAATCGCTGCTCGTCCAAGAAGCAATCGAGAGGCAATTGGGCAGGATGGGGGCGTATAAAGCGGGGGCTTCTTTGGCTGTTTGGAACGTATCCCCAACCTTCCAGAGTCCGCCTCTCCCACCTCCGCCCACCTCTGCTCCCGTCGGGACATCCCTCTCGTCGTCAAGAACCACATTACCCCACTATCAGTCACACCACCGCCCGCCTGCCTCCCCACCCCACTCTCGCCATGGCTCCCAAGCAGTCCTCAACCGCTTATAGCACCGCGAGTTGCTGCATCGAGAGACCCGTGTTGGAGGATGGAAAATCTGTGATCCGAGTACGTCCTCATCGCATCTGCATAGAACGTACTCGGGCTGACGGGCCCCCCTGCATTCAGTTCTTCTGCAAACTCTGCGATAGCTCCGTTGCACAGAAGAGTGATTTCCAACGCCACATGCGCATACACTCCGGGGAAGGGTACGTTATTACCTCTGTTCCACAACAACGCGGTGACTGAACGAGTTCTCAGGCTTTTCTACTGCACGTGGGAAGGGTGCACCCGCGCCCAAGGGTTCGTTCAGAAAAGCAACATGGAACAACACATCAAATCAGTACAGTGAGTATTAAACTCCGTCCCTCACCTCCTTCAGCGCATCCGCTGACATGCATGGGCCTCTAGCCTCGGCGTGCAGTACTCCTGCCCCCACTCCTACCTCTCCCCCGACGGCACGGCGTACCCGTGCGACCACTTGGCCTCGGACCCCTCCAGCCTGACCCGCCACAGGAGCACGAGCCACGGCTGGGACGCTGGAGACGACCCAGAGAAGGTCGCGGTCCCCACACCTGAGGGTGCGACCTTCCCGAACTCGAAGTACTATCGGGGCAAGCGGAAGGCCGACGAGGGCGCCGTCGAGGCGGCCAAGGACTCTACTAGCGACAGTGAGACCTGTGAGACAGCCGAGGCCCCTGCTCGCCGCCCGAAACGGGCAAAGACGATGCCCACCCCTTCCTCGTCCAGTACCACACCCTCATCGTCTCGCCACGCCCCCAAGAGGAAGCAGACGCGTAGGACGTCCGCGCCCGCACACACGCAGGAGCAGGTTTTCGACTGGAACGCCATGCTCACCATCCCCGCGTCCCCGTCTCCCGCGACTTCCACGCCGAGCCCCATCACGTCCACACCCAGCCCCATCACGGTCCCAGACGTGGACCTCGGGTTCGCCAACATGCAGCCGCAGCCCGCCGCTGGCATGAACGCCGTGGAGCCCTTCGCCTTCAACCCCTCCCTCGGCCTGGCCCAGGCCCCGCCCGCGCCGGTTGAAAGCTTTATGGCCCTCCTCAATTCCGACGTCCTCCTCAGCCGGCAGCCACAGACGTACGCCGGCATGGGCGATATGTCCTTCGTCCCGCCGCTGGACAACTTCAACTTCAACTTCAACTTCAACTTCACGTCGCCCCTTCCTGTCCCGTCCTTCGACGGCACCGTCGACCCCAGCGTCTTCTTGGCTCAGCCCTCAGTGCCCGTCCAGTTGCCTCCGGCCAACGCATACTGTGGCTT
>CM035312.1:3259507-3297104 GCA_002900995.3 Ganoderma boninense | reverse complement strand
CCCAGGCACCGGGATGCCCCCCTATGACCACCCGAAACGACGTCTCAAGCCTCTGCATCAAATGGCGTCCTCAGGACGGTTCATGCTCTCGTCGTCGACTGCTCTCGCTAGTGCAACTCGTGAATTCTGCATGCACATGCACGGAGTGCAAACCGCTCCTCCCGGACTCACCGAACTGCAAGCGCACCGCCGGCGGCCCTCGGCTCGCGCTGTTGGAAATTCGGCAGCTCCGACTT
Organism: Ganoderma boninense; assembly: GCA_002900995.3. Taxonomy (NCBI): domain Eukaryota; kingdom Fungi; phylum Basidiomycota; class Agaricomycetes; order Polyporales; family Polyporaceae; genus Ganoderma; species Ganoderma boninense. Next base: position 3,296,868 of record CM035312.1, on the reverse strand, counting down.
AGTAACAAGGGCTACGGTGTGCATCGTGGCGACGCCGAAAAGCGGAGGACACAGACGGAGTGGGAGAGGCAAACGCGCGGCGGTGTGCTTCTACCGGGCCAGCCAGAAATGAATTTCTATGAACGGCGATTTCGTGCGTCTTCGGAACGTCGTCCGTGCGGCGCAGCTGGCTGTCCTGATGCGTGGCGTGTTCATGAGACCCGTAGACCGTCGTTGGCATGCACGGACACGTACCTGGCAAAGACAGACATGGAACATTTTCTTCGTCGCCCACCGGGGCTGCAACGAGCATGTGCGGGAGGTTCATGCTCTTGCAGTCGAATGCTCACTAGTACGACTGGCGTGAATTCTGAATGCACATCAGAGTTGAAAAACGCCGCTCCCGGACTCCGAACTCCGAGCGCACCACCGGTCCTCGCTCGCCTCTTGGAAATTCGGCAGCTTGCACAGATCCACGGCACGGCATTGCCACGGTGGCGACGTCCAGAGCGGGAGACCGCGAACGAGTGAGCGAGAGGAGCGGGCGAGAGAATCCGGGTCAGATGTGTGGGTGATGCGACGGGCGGAGAGGCAACGGACTTGGTACGGCGCTGAGATGCGCGCAACACGGGCGCCGAGTGGTGCTGGTACCGGGTATCGACGTCCTGAGGGGCCAGGACGGCACCCTCGCTAAAAGATGAGAGTATAAAAGGTGAGCATCGAGAGGTATCTGGCCAAGCAGCGCGCGTACTTCAGACGCGCTGCGTCCTCACCCTGTTCTGCTCACCTTTGTCTGTCTGCTCCGCTCACTTCCATCTCCTGCCACGGACCGGATGATCGAGCTCGATGGTGTGCGGTGTTGTGCCCGCCTGGGTTCTGTTAGATGAACGTACGCCGTCACGCATTCCTCCGAATTCTGCACTGACCAACCGGGATGTAGAGATGCGCTCAGTGCGCGACCAGTGGGGCGGCGGCAACTGTGCGGGAAGATAGCAGGGAGTACGTACCTGAGTTTGCGGCGCGTGGGAGATGTAGGTGTAGTTGCCATGTCGCAGGTGCAAGTAAACGAGCGACTCGCGGCGATGGCTGCCACATGGGGCCGGGAGGAGAGCCGAGGATGGCCGCGGTGAACTAGCGTAGTTGTGTAGCCCGCAGTGTAAATGGATGATCGACGGTGCAGACCGGCTTTTGGCGGCCAAGTTTGACTGCATGGTGCAGGCAATGGGACAGAGAGTGCGGGAAGAGGTGGGGAAGGCACCGGAGAGGGGACAGAAGGGCTCCCACCAAGGCAAGCGTCGTTGCTGTAGCCGGCGGCTGAGCCTGGGTCCGAGAGTCAGAGCACAGAACAGCACAGCAAGCGTCGGCGCCGAGGGCGCAGCGGAGAGATGAGGGCGAGTGAGCTGCATACATGCGACAGTGCCGCGCACAAACGAGCAAAAGAGCGGTCGTTTGCAGGCAGAGGCGAGTGTCTGAGAGCGCATACACGAGCAGAAAGTGGGCGAGACGAGCGACGAAGAGCGGGTCAGGGGGGAACGAGTTGGGGACGGGCAGCCAATCAGAGCTCTTGAAAAGGCGAGCAGGTTGACAGAAGCCGGTCGAGGCGAGGACGGACGTCGATGGTCGTCGACGGCAGGAGCGTGTGCGTGAACGTCCCGCTGCCTGGCGCCCCAACTCCCGATCGTGCCCCGCGTCCGTCACGTGCCCATCCCACCTCCGCAAGTCTACCCAGCTATTGCACTCTCCTCGCTGCAAACATAAGCACCTGAGTCCTATAGGGGCGCTTGTGGACAACAGACCTTTCCTTCCATCCGCCAACTGCTCCAACTGCCCTATCTTGCAAACCATCCACAGACCGCTAGACTCCATTATCAAGTGTATTAGACGGTGTGTACTTTGTACCCTACCGGCTGCAAGATTTACGTCACGGTCGATGCCATCATGCCGCCGATACAGGACACAGACCCCTTCACCGGCGACTCAGGCTCAAACCTTCTCCAATCACCCATGGGGCTGCCAATGTGAGCTATATGTCAAGTGGTTGTATAGGTTCAAAACTGATCCTATTCAGGCGTCCAACGCGATGGACACAATCGCGAGATTCATGCCAGACCTTAATCACGCTGAATCACGACGTGCAGGACCATATCATGTCCTTCCTGTCTGCGCCAGACCTCGCAATTCTCATGCAGACCTGTCGATATTTCCTCGATGCTTGTCTGCTGCCTCTCCGTGCATACTCCGGGGTCGTGCTCTTCGAAGACAATTTTGAGCGAGTCCCTTCGTTCCGTCTGTTCCTCCGCATTGGCGCAGGCGCTTCGTCTCGCGCACATCTCATCAAGGACCTATGGGTCGCCATGGGTGAATTCCAGTATCCCAGCCAATGCGACCCCGTCGAGATGCTTCGTCTGTCAGAAGAGTGGACTCCGGTCTTCCTGGACGTCCTGCGCCATTCTCACAACGTCCGACGACTCTGCCTCGACCGATGGTTCATGAAGGAAATGCCCTATCCCCTTCTCATCGACACCATCGCCTCTTCGATGCTCCATCTCGAGGAGTTGGACATCCGCGCCCCCTATTCTGCCGAGCTCGAGGTCTTGCGCCCTCTCGCCCGCCTCCCACTGCTCCGCCTCTCGTTTCTGAGCGAGCCCTACTTCTCGCAAACCCGCTACAGCCCGCCCCTCACGGCCTTCTCCCTCGAAGAGCTGCCCCGTTCCCTCACGCAGCTCGACGCCGACTTTCACGCACCCATCAGCACGCCCTTTCCGCTCGTGTGGAAGCTCGGCGTGCGGACGACCGGGTTCCCGATCTGGCGTTCGTTCGTGGCCAACGCGGCGAGGGTGTTCCCCAACGTCACCCACCTGGTCGTGCGGCGCCACGGGTCGGGCGCCCTGTGCTCCCTCATGTCCCACAGCATCATCGAGGACGCCCGGCGGTTCAGCACGATCGAATGGCGCTCCGTGGCAAGGGACCACAGGCCGTTGTGGCCTTCGCTTTCTGCGATATGGGCAGAGGACCTCAGCATGCTGTACTCGCTCGCGTTTCCGGACCATGTGGACAGCCTGTCGATCCCGTTCAGACGGAGCATCGAAGAAGGATGCGATGTCCCAATCTTGTCTGACGCGTCGCCGATGTTCTTGGAGCTCCGGGTCAACATGGATGACGGCTTTCTCACGCACGCGGACGACTGGAGCGCGCACTTTGGTCCGACGGTGTCGTCGGTGGTGCGCTTGACGGTGCTGCACCACACGGAGCGCGACCACAGCGTGAAAATGTGGAATGGCGACCTCGAGAGGTCCAAGCTTGTGAGCACGCATTGCTTCTTGTCGTCCGCTGTCCGTGGTAACTAATGAGCGAGTGGGGCGGTGTTGGACGTAGGACGAGCTTTGCAGGCTCCTCCCCGCGTTTACAAGCCTCGAGTACCTGCACATCAAGTTCAAGGAGCGATATTCACCCCTCGACACGCTGGTGGGACCACTCGTCGGGATCGACATCCGCTACATCAGGAATTTTATCCTGAAGTGGTACATCCCCGACCGCATCGTGCGAGCCAACGCTTCCATTCGGTGGGTCGCACTCGAGGTGTATGGTCTGAGTTTGGAGTCTTGGGAGGTCTCTCGTGGGCGTGTAGGGGAACCTGCTCAAGGCGGTCCGACATCCACGAAGATGAGCGAGCGCGACGGGTGGACGGTTTTGGAGAGGGAGGGGATGGACGTCTTCAAGGACATCCGGCCAACGCTCGAAATTGTACACTAGTTTCGTATGTACTTTTGCATTCACCATGGCGGGGTCGGGGACTTCCGCGGATCAGCGACTGATGCGTGGGCGGATCACGGACTCGGAAGGCATGTTCCCTGGCGACAGTACCAGGCAGAGCGCGAGTGACTTGGAGGGGGACAAGGATGTGTCGTAGCAATGCAATGGGAGGGGTGCAAGGATGTGTCGTAGCGGTGCGAGGATGTGCGCTGGTGGTGCGGGCGCATGGGTATGATGTTTGGGTGTGTTTTACACGGGGTTCAGGAGGCGTCGGGCTCGCATTACTCGTCGCGCTGTGTACATGTCTGTGCTAATAATGTGGTCATACAGTACCCCCTCTTCGTCGCGAAATCCCAACATTGCTACAATACTGGTCGCTCCGCGCCCTCTGTACGGCACCTCGAAACATCCTCGCGCTGAATGTGCCGTCGCAGTGTGTAAACCTGTGTCCGGATGCACCAGGCTCTTACTCGCACATCACGAGACGCACCTAGCGTATGCCCACTTCCGGGAGCTGCGTACTGCGCCGCAAATTGCACCGAGGAGATGTGAAATGCAACAATTTCAGACGCACCTTTAGGACGAGTCCTGCCTGCCTCGAGGGACATTCTGCCTCTGCCACCACTCCGCGCCCAAACCCATGGACAGATGTGGTCGCTGCACGAGACGCTGTCCGTACCGAAAGTGTACTGAATATCCTGGGATGGAGTAGACCGCGTTTTCAAGTAGGGAAGAAGCGACTCACCACCGATGTAAGTACCAGCACAAACCGCCACCGCCATCTGTCCGTGTGAGCCATGGTCGCACCTCCTCCGTCAAAAACCCAGTCCCGGTCAGTAGCTTCACCACGTACGTCGTACAAGCCGTTGAGTTTGCCAAAGGGCGAGCGGCGAGGTCGGAGCATCTCGCGGGATCAGGAGAGCATGTTGTCGAGCGATACTGGGGGAGGTTGCTCAGCATCCTAGACTTGGCGATGCTCGCACACACCCGGTTGGCATGCTGATGTTCCGGAATTCGTCTAAACTCCTCGGCCGCCTTGACTGTGCCGGCTGCCTGCGTTATCCAGGACCTTGCTTCCGTCTCGGAGCGGTTCAGAGTCGAGTTTGCACTGTATGATGCCCAATCAAGTCGCCTGTCAGAGTTGCCTCTCTCACCTTCGCAGACTGGAATCTGTGGAGAATGGGATCAGAATTTGAGCAGCAGATGCTCTGTATTCCATTCAAGCCTCCATGATTTCCACGGCTCAGGGCATATCCTCAAAGTTAAAATGATCTCATGAATGCACGTACCATTGTCCGAGGGACCCGGTTGTGATGCACTGCCACGGCATCAGCGGCTTCAGTCCGATGCCCGGCTGCCAGACTTGCAGAGCCGATCAGAAATCTCTGTCTTGCCAGCAGCTTCAAGCTGCAAAAAACGTCATCTCGCAGCAACTTTGCGCGCCTGAGGACTGCAAAAGTGAGGAGGGACGAGGAGGGCATGGGAATGCTGGGCCTGGGTCGTGCCGGCATGACGGTCGGGAAGAACAAGATCAGGCGCCCACAAGCTGCGAAGATGAGTGGCCGCAAATGGAATCCGGCGCTCGCTTAGCACTTGGCCTCCGACCATCACCACCGCCCGTCCCTCGAGCCCCCAACACCGCGCTCTCAACACCGTGCCCGCAAAAATATAATTCTATGTTCGACTACACGCCCTACACCTGCAGTTATGCCCTCTACAGGCCCATGTCAGCCCGCCGCTCCGCCATCTGCGACACCAGCCGTGCCGACTTGGGCCCGTTCCGCACGTACCGGCCCTGTCGAAGGTCCAGCGGGTCCTTCTTCGGTCGGTACTTGCGCTTCTTGATGTCCGAGCGGCCGAGGTAGGGCGCGATGCCAAAGTGGAGCGGCCCCGGCGCACAGGTGAGTGGGTCCTTCAGCGCGGCACGATGCTCTTCGTCCGTGACCGGCTCAAAGTGCATCTCGCCGCTCGCCCAGAGGGTGGCGATGCGGTGGATGCGGTCGAAGCCGGTGATGTCGCTGAGGTTCATGAAGGGGATGTCGTGCGGCCAGCCGACGAGTTTGAGACGGAGGGCGAGGTAGACGTAGAGCCGGTACATCTTGAGCGTCCAGCGCATCTTCCGGCCGGGGATGCCGGACAAGCACGCTGTGAGTCGCTCGTTCAGTGCGAGTGGACAGAGTTGAGCGGAGGCTGACTTGGACTCACCTACGGTCTCGTTCATAGATCCACGTGTTTCGCCTCTCAGCGCGATCTCCAGGCGGGCATAGTCGGTGCCGATGGTGTCGCCCACAGCGTGAAAGCCGGGCATCAATCGTACGGGCTGTCGAAGGGGAGAGGCGGAAAACAAGGTGAGTTGTACTCAGCGAGATAGAGACCGTGGCAGCGTTCACGTACGGACCGTTGCAACGTCGAGCCGGGCAGGTAAAGGAAATGCGAGTGTCCCGCCCGTCGACTATAAGAGCACGCTGCCTACAAGACCATAGCGAGCCTGGCAACGTCGGAGCCGCAGCCGAGTCCTCAGCATTTCACCCTGCTCGGCTGCCTGCCGTCGCACGTACCGGAGTGTATCCCTGCGGTTAGTGAATGCTTTGTTCCGGTCTGTTGTCTAGACCGTCAGTCTCAGCCTGCTGCTTGTGCAACTCTCAGGCTGCAGATCGGGAGGGGACCACGACACACTCCCTTTTACCACTGGCTACTGCCCAAAGTGGCTACAACTCCAGTCGCGGAGGGGGCCACTCAGCGCAGTCGGCGTCAATTGACTTTTGAAATGTTCACAGGGACTCAGATGAAAAGCGATCCAGGGACCCACTGTCTCACACTCCACGGCCGCTCATCGGGCTCGTATCTCCGTTCGTCGCTGTCATCTCGATTTCCAAGATGGTCTCACACACCGGCCCTTCCCCTGATATTATCCAGAAGGCGGGGCATCTCGCCTGCCGATATCCTTTTCCCGATGGTTCGGCCGCACTGTTTCGCCGTTGCTTTGGCAACCTAGCCAGGCTCGTGGAAGGTGAGTGTACGTATATTCCTCCAATGGCAGGCAGTGCCATTATTCCCTGACATGGCATTCTGATGCGAGGACTCGCGTTGGCCAGACAGATCCGTCCGGCTCAGGCTTGCGGATCCGGGACTGAGACGGCGCCGAGCGAGTATGAGGGTATGGCATGGTCTTGGGACCCGCACATTACATGGTACGTCTCTGGTTATCTTGTCCCTTGCTCCAACGTCTTCGGGCTCTCGAGGGCTCAAATGCCCGCTGTAAAAGGTCATTGTGCTGCACGGGCATGCACGGGCACCACCGGATGGCAGTTCCAGCAACCCAACCACTGCCGGTGCGCTCAATCGGACGGACGTGTCCGTCAGCGCGCGCGCCGCCAGATCACCTTCAAGGACTGGCCTGTGAGGCACAGTACCAGGGTGCCTCGGCTTCGCCATCGCTGCAGTAACCCAGCAACAGACATTAATCGAAAGCGAGTTCATATTCTATCACTGCCAGGCCTTTTATTGATGTGCTGCATGGCGCAGCTTAGCGTTCAAGGTTCTGCCAAGGCTAGCAGCCCACGGAACGGAGAAAACACGGGCTGTCGTCAGGTGCGTGCGAGCAGAACCTGACTTGTTTGAGATCCCATGCTGACAGCACTGTCGCCCTAGAGAGCGAGGATGTTGGAGACGTCGACGAGTGCGTAGTGACTACTCGTGTCTGCTTGTGTAGGACCGGGGGCTGCGACGATGTATCCCTTCAGGCTGTGTAATTCTAATCGAGTCATTTGCAGGTCAGTTGCGGCGCGAGCATAGACCCCATGCGAGTAGAATTCGGACGCGTATTCGCGTACCTGTACTCAATATCAGAATCGTCAGGCACGCTATTCTTGAGCTCCACGCATGAAGACAGCAGCGGCAGCATGAACACCCGTGTGGGATCTTTTTGCGAAAGACCTGGCCAGGTCTCTTTCCCGATATCTCGACAGACATCACCGCTACCAAGAGCGTGAGTGGCGACCGCTCAAGGTCAAGTTGGGAGCCATGCATTCAATAAGTGTTCATGGCGGACAGAGAGAGTCTATGAGCGACCATGAGCCTTGCTTGTAAGTTGAGAACTCACGTTGCTCTTCGCATGGCACAACCCTATTTGAATCACAGCCTCCAGCTCGTATACTGATACCCCACTCCATAATTTTTTGGACACGTCTCACGACGACATGGCCTGACGACGACGTGCAGTCTGATCCAATCTCCTCGAGCAGACGATGTTCGGCGTTGTTTGCTCGCCGGATCTCATTTCGACGTCTGCTGGTCCACCGATCGAGTCGAGGCACTGCCTGCGCGAGAACATTGAGGCTCAATTCCAACATCGAAAGACTGCCTGCTGCAGGGCAAATCTTTCTTACTGGTGTAGCTTGCAGCCACGCTGCTCACAGTCAGCTCACGCTGTCTTTCCAGTTGACTCAGGATCCGTCCTTCAGTCGAGCTTGGTGCGCAAACAGGTGTGTTCCGGTAAGGTTTTGCCAAAAGGTGCAGCGGATCGCCTAACACGAACTCGACTCTCATGTTTCACGCGGCAGAACTGGGAGTCAAATTGAGTAAGCTAATATGCATGACGTGCGGCGCACGCTTGGACAGATACTAGCACCGAAATCTCCGAAGGTCCAGGGCAACCCCAGTCCGCAACCTCGCGACAGGCATCAATGGGAGGCGGGCGTGAGATGGATGGCTACGCGAACTGCTGGATCGTGCGAGACGGGAGGTCTTCTCGAGCTTGGGCTGCTCTACAGGTGCGGATCGAGCACCCGCAGCTCCCGCCACTGTACATGCACGACCCGTTAGCACAGAGATCGGCACCAAGAGAGTGCTTTGCATACAGCTCGCAATCATGCGCCTGCAGTGGGGCAGAGGAATCCGGATACCCAGGAGGGCAGTGGTGACTGCGAAGACCCAGCAGATGAGCTTCCGGGATGCCCAGTGCGCCGAGAACATCAGTAACAGGCTTCTGACATTCCAGAGCGGAGAAAATTTCGAGACTGCCACTCGAGACAACGCGTTGAAGCCCGCTGCAGCTCCTGATCGGACATGGGCTACTGTCACGAAATCAGAATAGGATGCATTGTGAGTGCTAAACATGCAACACAGCTCCGAGGGCGTTCACACTGCCAGACTGAACAGTACGGCTGACAGCCTCCAGCGAGACGGCTACAGGACAAAGCGACACGAGCCCATCGTAGTGAGCACCGGTGGCTCGAGACGACGCGTTGACGAGCTTGGTGCAGGCTCGATCGTCATTCCGGCACGGGTACCTGAATTCGAGAGAACTCCGCTGTAATTTGCACTCGAAACGGCACGGTGAACGCGGTACGTACCTCCTGACCTTTCACATGCATTTGGTGTCGTTGAGGGCGGGCCAGAAGCCAAGACGTTCCGTCCGGGTGGTGATCGAGAGGTACAGGATGACACCGAGAGGCCTGCAGTGCAAGGCTGGGGTCGTGTGCGTGAGCCCGTGGCTGCAGTGTCCTTTGCGAGCATCGTAAGCCGTGCACTTGAACATTCACGCTAAGAAATGATATATTGAGAGTTGGGGATACGAGGAGCATCTGGGGGTCATTCACGCCCTCACAGCACACTGAGAAAACAACGACAACCCGTGTATATCCGCGACGATGAGACAGGCTGCGTGCCAACTGGCCCTCGCTCGCCTGTTGGAAATTCGGCAGCTCGCACCGAAACGGGGCTATGGTGCAGCACCATGGCAACGTCTGAAGCGAGAGACCGCCGACAGAGCACTGATTCATTCGCATACACGACGCATCAACAAAAATATCAGCAATAGGAGAGGCTCAATACGCGTACGACTTACGAGCACGCGCTTGCAGTCCGACAAAATTGTCCGGGTGCCTTGAAGGCCGTGGTTGCTCGCAAAACAAGCTCGCGGCCGCCGGGCTTCCGGGATTACCTGCGCCACAATCGTCAGTAGCAAATATCAGACATGGACGACCATGGACGAGCGAAGACAGCGGCTTCCAAGGGGTCTGAATAGAAGCCACGATGCGTGGCTCCTGAGGATGAGCTCCGACCCGGACGTCAACACACGGCGATGGAGCAGAGACGGACTTGACGAGGGCTCTCGGGCTGCCGCTCGAGACGACGCGTTGAAGACGGTCCGCTCCGACAGCCATGCGCTGCGACGACCGCGGACGAAATGTATTGCGACTCCTACAGGACATACAATGCGTCTCTGATTGCATTTGGACTCGTCCGCCCCGCCACATAGACGGCCTCCAGCGAGCACAGCGGCAGGCTCAGTCTCGAGTTGCCCGCTCGAGACGACGCGTTGAAGAACGAGCCGGAGGGCAGGCTCGCCCGTCTCAGTCTGTGCCATGGGATGGCATATCGGGGATTCCGCACTCGGAGCTGACCCGACCCCGTGGACCCCCGACGCATGATGCACGCATGAGCCACCGACTTCCGCCAGTTCCGCATCCCAGAATGCTCGTCCGGATCAGGGTGAGTGCCGTCGAGCACCCAGGATCCCGCCCGGCGGTGGAGATCGCCTGTCTCGTCCATCCCCAGAGCCGTGTCCGTGCACCTCCCTGGTTGACCCACCCCGAGAGCGACATTCAAACACGGTCGTGAGCGGCCGCAGGCTCCTCGTGTGCGGTCTCCCGGACCCCGATACATCCGCCGTGCAGGGAGAGGCGCAGTGTGCCCGCTGGCGTGCTTTCACTGGGCCGGCCAGAAATGAATTTCCGTGGAGATGGCGATTTCGAGCGATGTTGGGACCCCGTCCGGGCGCCGTGCAGCGGGCCGTTCCTGATGCGTGGATGTTCACGTACCCTGGAAAACACCGTTAGCACACACGGAGACGTACATGACGAGATATATGCAGCATTTTCTCGGGCGCCCACCGGGCCAGGCACGGGATGCACCCCTATGACCACTCCGAAACGACGTCTCAAGCCTAACTGCACTCAAATGGCGTCCTCAGGACGGTTCATGCTCTCGTCGTCGACTGCTCACTAGTGCAACTCGTGAATTCTGCATGCACATGCACGGAGTGCAAACCGCTGCTCCCGGACTCACCGAACTGCAAGCGCACCGCCGGCGGCCCTCGCTCGCCTGTTGGAAATTCGGCAGCTCCGACTTAGAAACAGGGCTACGGTGCTGCATCGTGGCGACGCCGAAAGCGGGAGACCACAGACGGAGTGGGAGAGGCAACGCGCGGCCGGTGTGCTTCTACCGGGCCAGCCAGAAATGAATTTCTATGAAACGGCGATTTCGTGCGTCTTCGGAACGTCGTCCGGGTGCGGCGCAGCTGGCTGTTCCTGATGCGTGGGTGTTCATGGACCCCGTAGACCGTCGTTGGCATGCACGGACACGTACCTGGCAAGAGACAGACATGGAACATTTTCTTCGTCGCCCACCGGGCTGCAACGAGCATGTGCAGGGAGGTTCATGCTCTTGCAGTCGAATGCTCACTAGTACGACTGGCGTGAATTCTGAATGCACATGCAGAGTGAAAAACGCCGCTCCCGGACTCACCGAACTCCGAGCGCACCACCGGTCCTCGCTCGCCTCTTGGAAATTCGGCAGCTTGCACAGATCCACGGCCACGGCATTGCACGGTGGCGACGTCCAGAGCGGGAGACCGCGAACGAGCGAGAGGAGCGGGCGAGAGAATTCCGGGTCAGATGTGTGGGTGATGCGACGGGCGGAGAGGGCAACGGACTTGGTACGGCGCTGAGATGCACGCAACACGGGCGCCGAGTGGTGCTGGTACCGGGTAATCGACGTCCCGAGGAGGCCAGGACGGCACCCTCGCCTAAAGATGAGAGTATAAAAGGTGAGCATCGAGAGGGTATCTGGCCAAGCAGCGCGCCGTACTTCAGACGCGCTGCGTCCTCACCCTGTTCTGCTCACCTTTGTCTGTCTGCTCCGCTCACTTCCATCTCCCTGTCCAGGGGACCAGGATGTCGAGCTCGATGTGTGCGGTGTTGTGCCCGCTGGGGTTGCTGTTGCCATGAACGTACGCCGTCCACGCATTGCCTCCGAATTCCTGCACTGACCAACCCGGGATGTAGAGATGCGCCTCAGTGCGCGACCAGTGGGGCGGGGGCGGCAACTGTGCGGGAAGATAGCAGGGAGTACGTACCTGAGTTTGCGGCGCGTGGGAGATGTAGGTGTAGTTGCCATGTCGCAGGTGCAAGTAAACGAGCGACTCGCGGCGATGGCTGCCACATGGGGCCGGGAGGAGAGCCGAGGATGGCCGCGGTGAACTAGCGTAGTTGTGTAGCCCGCAGTGTAAATGGATGATCGACGGTGCAGACCGGCTTTTGGCGGCCAAGTTTGACTGCATGGTGCAGGCAATGGGACAGAGGAGCAGCCTCAGTTCGCAAGATGTATCCTTGCACCCAAGGATGCATCCGAGATGTATCCTTTGCGCATGGTAACATACAGCTAAAATTGACGGTAACGGGATTCGAACACCGCCACCGCGCCAACAAGAACCGCAGATACTCGATACCACCACGCCACACGACCTTTACGTCTGGCGCCTTCTTATGACCTATATGGTATGTGCTGCCGCCGCCTTTGCTGACGAACATCCATTGGACTGTCTCTTCTTCCCACCATCCCCCTTGCTGGTCGTCCTGTTCTTCCTTCCCTCCTGTCTGGGAAGCTTGTTCTCGCCTTCGACTTTGCCCCTTGGCCATCACTCAATCCCTTGCAACCCGCAACTTGTTCGATTGGAGCCCTCTGAAGTGTTAGGATAGGGTGGGGGAAGGACAGATGCTGGCGGTTCAATCCAGGTATGTGGCCTCACGAATCTTTCTCTTCACCCTTGAATCCACCGGCTATATAGCCGTAGTGTGATACCTCCGCACCTCGAGAACTGGGTTGACCCAGGTGCCTCGGTGCATCGATTTGGATTTGCCTTTTCGTGAAGTTATTTCTTCTGTTGTTAGATAGCTGTTGGCGAGTGCATCCTCGCCACATGGTGGATTCTATCGCCATTTACCACCAATACTTCTCCCCAAAAACACAGGCACAACATGTCTGAGCCCCAGCCAGTGAGTCTTCTAACTCCTGCTGCGCCTGCACATCATTCCCATTCCCGAGGCCCTGTCCTTGTACCTCGTGCCTGACACTGAATTTCTTATCACACAGCTGGCGTGCAGGCTTAGCAATATATTTCAGTGCCCTTAATCCCTCAGGACCTTCGAATTGCCTGAGACAGGCCGCGCGGATCTGCAATCCAACCACTACTGCCTGTCAGTCTCCGTTCTCCTTGCATCCCCAAGCCTACGCACTCACAATCTCCCCCTCCACGCGCACACCATCATGCCGCCTCCAAATCAATCTCGCAATGTGTACTCGTGGCTCGTGGCTCATAGGTCGTGCACCCCAGTTCACGGCTGGAGCGTACGTGACGATCAACAAGAACGTCGGCGCTCTGATCGACTTCGTGAGTCTCCCATTTTGTCCGAGGTCATCGCTAAAGAACGGCACTCACGCACCTTTCGCAGTACAACATCCAGTTCTACAACCAGAATCTGTACGCAGACTGCGCGGGCCTCAGCACCACCGCCGGGGCGCTGTGCCATCCTCGTCCCGATCCTGCTCCATGTCGCCCTCCTCCTCTCCGTCCTCGCTCTTCCCGTCCTCATCCCCGTATTCATCATCGTCTTCAGACTCGCCCTCGGCTCTGTACCACACCACATTCTGGAGTGGCTCGTTCCATCGCCACGGCCCGCCTCCCACCGTCTCCTCCGTCTTCCACCGTCTCCTCCGCCTGCTCCTTCTCCCGGCGCGCACTGATCTCCTCGAGCTCGCGCTCAAACGCGAGCCCGTCCTCATCACGGATGCTCCCCTCCATCTCCCACCTGCACATTCGGAACGCCTCGTCTACGCCGCAGCCGACACCAGATGATGGGGCAAGACGGAACGTCCTGCCGGAATGTCGCAAGACGGGCGATCGCCCTGCTTGACACGCCCCCGCATCACAGCTGCTTCAGCAGGATCGGCACCTCCTTGTACTCCCCCTCCCGTTCTCCCTCGAAGTTGGTCCCCGTTGCCTTTCCCTTGCCCTTGTTCCTCCTCGGCTCCCTCGCCCACCACCGTTACTCCTTCTCGTTCAGCTCCACGACCCCTCCTCGCTCACGCCCGTGCCTCCCCTTGGCCGCGGTCGCACCGGAGTCAGCGAAGGCGACCTCCTCCGACACTCCGCACGCACATTCCGAACAGGACCGCGAACGTGCCCTCGCGTATCGGGGGCATGCAGTCGACCTCGAGCAGCCCGTGGACGCGTTCGACGCTTCCGCGCGCAAAGACTGAGCCACATAGCGCCCCCGCCATACGCGCAAACTGCGAGTTTGGCGCGCTCAAGCGGTACATGTACGCGACAGGCACGGCGCGCAGGCCTTCAGTGTGTTTCGCTGTGGTGCGCGACGTCAAGATGCGGGCGTGTGAGGACGCGAGGTCTCAGAGCATGGGAGGTTAGCAAGAGGCAATTGTTGTGGCATGTGTCACGGATGACGAAGTTCGCGGCCACCTTGAAGGAGGAGCTGAAGATTGCAGTGACTTAGGTATGCAGGTTGAAATATGTGTCGTGTGTGATTGGCTCTGTACTTGGAATAAACCACATTGATCCGTGCTTTTGCTGTTGCGGGCCTCTGCATCTCACTTGTGCAGTAGTGGTCCTGAGATTGATCATGCTGGAGCAGGCGCAGGCGAGGGGCGTTGAAACGCAGGGCTAGCGTCTGCGTACTGAGTCTCAGAGCTGTACCTGCACTTCTGGGCGAGCCCCCACCCGAGATGGATAATGATGCCATACAAGCCTCAATGCCACTCGCCATGCTGCGGCCGTGACATTCCTCGAGTCAGGCGTGGTGAATACATAGCACGCAGCCTGGAAGATACTTTGTCTAATGTTTTATTGAGCAGAGAGGTACAGGTGGGAAGAAAGGTAAATTCTACGTCAACGTGCAAAGTGTAAAAAGAGTTGACATCGGGTTTGCAATATTTAAAAAGCGCAAGAAAACTAGGCAGTGAAGATAACGAACTGACTAAGTGGGGTGATGAATTAGAGAGACGGGATTCGCAGTGGGGTATGGGTACTGGGTGCGCACCGGCCTCCTGCGCACTAGTTGGGGACTCGTTCCTTGCCTTTGCGAGCAGGACGCTCAATGGTCGTGCACGGGCCGTAGGTTTGCCCGATGATCTCCGGCCAGGCAGTGAGAGAACTGACAAATGGAAGACGAATGAGGACTGTGTGGTACCCGGGTTCTATGGAGACTTCAAGATCTGCCGTCAGTGCATGCAGGCGCCAGTCCGTCGTGGCCGGGTTCCACATCTGGAACTCGTAGATTTGGATGTGGTTGAAAATCCGGCGAACAATGTGGTACATCGCCAGATTGATCTCACATCGGCTCTGGTCTAGCGTGATCATCTTCGTGGCCGGTGGATGATTGTCCTAGATGATGCAAGCATTAAGATTGAAATATGTCGTGGACGGGCATGGATGACTTACATCATACCAGATCTTAACCATCAACATCCATTGCGTTGCCTGGTTGAACACAGGGAGTGGGCCATCCGCAAGATTGGCCAAGGATGGGTATATCTCAAACCGGTAGATGTCGCCGAACGGTACGAAGTCGTCAGCGGCCCGGGGACTGCTCAGCTGCGGACCTGGACTGCGGCGCGCAAGCATATGCTCCGCCTCAGAATCGGCGGGGCTGGGCCTGGACTTCCGTGGAACGTAAGGATCGCCGTCGTCCACACCTTCTGCGAAAAGGTCGGTGGCTTCGCTGGGAGCATCGGAGGGGATAAGATCCGTTAGGCAAGTAGGCGAGCATGAGGCAACGAGTCCGCGATGCGTGCGGGTGAGTGTTGAGACGTTAAAGCCAGAGGCAGAGGTGTTTTCCTTGCTGGGATTCGGGTCAACGTGACTGTCATCCGAGTCCGTCAGCGAAATGACGTCGGAAGGAGTAGTGGGGCGGCGAATGATGGGCTTTCGAGGCTGTACAGGCTGCTGCCGCTGGTCTTCAGACTCGGAATCTGTAAGCGAAATAGTGCTACCAGCGCGGGAGACAACCGGAGCTGCTGTGGGCACACCGCCGTCGTTGCCATCGTCATCTTCGCTCTCGCTCCCAGAGCTGATCTCGATTATCTCCTGGCGTCCAACTGGGTCTGAGAGCGTGCGGGGTATCGGGACGTGGACCGAGGCGGACTCTCGGGCCAGTGCCGCCTTCACACGAGTGGGAACCTTAAAAGCTTTGTTGTAAGCAGGACGCATTGAATATTGAAAATCGAGTACATACAATGTAAGCGTTGAGCCTCCCGGGCCTCTTGCGCGTTGCAGGGGTTGGGGTATCCAGCACGGATTCGCTGTCTTCATCAGCCCCTTGCACCCCGTGCTCTAGCATCCTCCCAGACTGGCCGTTCGGCATGGCGATGGGCACACCCATGCCCTGGGTAAGCTCAAGGAACTCCTGGGCAGATATCAGTCATCACTGATTCTCGATGGCAGATAGTCATCGTTGCTCACTTTGATTAGCACCTCTAAGGTGCGTGGCTTTGCAGCCAATGCTTCTAATACCCGAGGCAACTTGTCGGTGTCACTCGTGATGCGTAGCTTCTTGGAAGGCCCGGGTACGTCGAGTGCCTGAAAGCTGCGTGTAAGAATTGTTGTTAAATAACAGCAGACAAACTTACAGCTGCGGGTTGCACTCCTTGTTCGCGACGCCGCTTGGTGATGCTTGCGCCCTGGCGCTCACTCAGCCAATGATGTTTAAGATGCGAAGAATGGACATACCTCAGCGTCCAAAGATGCTTGCAGGCCACGCGCTAGCATTTCGTCGTTGAGGCTCATGATGCGCTGGTCTAGAGGCGATGGCGAAGTGCTTCCCAACTCCCGAGCATAGCCAGTAACAACGCTGCGGATGCCTGGTAATGTGGTAATATGAGGCGGAGGTGCAACAGTGGGTGGAGGCATGGAACAGTCCGAGGCGATCGCGACAGCGCGACTCGTGCCTGATGAACTAGAAATAACGTCCGGCGGTCCCTATGTCGAGCGGAGAGTTAGAACAATCTCTGCGCCTATCATGAATGTTGAACATACTTTGCTAGACGACGTAGGCGCATCTAGCTTCGGAAACATTCCTCGAACGAATGCTTCGAACCCGGGCACACAACGTGCGGACTGCTAAATCAAATATTAGCTAGGTTTTATGACGATCATGTGCTCAACCTACGAGCGCAGGAGCGCTTCTGCCCCTCGTGCGTCGGCGTCGAGAAGGAGCTGAAGAGGACTGAATATGATGTCAGTTTCATTGCGAATGCAGGACATTGATTCAGACGTACGATGCCTGAGCTAGTTCTCGCAGCCTCGATGGCTTCAACGAGATGCGGGGGCGTGCCAGGCTGAGGCGGGAAGTGGATATTCTTGCATGTGGTACACTACAGCGAATGTGTCAGGAGGCGCAGGTGCATGAGAGGCTTAGGATGTACGTACACACCGGTACCACTCGCCTGCACGGCCCTGACGAAAGGCCAAACGCTCGATGACCGTCCCGACTCCGGCGCACTGCGGACAGTTTCGAGATTGGGGAGTCTTTGAGTCGTAAGGCCTCCGGTCGATGGCCCCTTGCTGGCACAATGCACGGACCTCCGGCGAGTAGTTGGGCTTCTTGGGCTGGGGAGTCGAGAACCCCAGGAGGCGGAGATTGGCTCGCGCCATCGAGCGGAACTCTGCACGTCCCAGGAGCCAGAAACCAAGGCACGGAGAAGCGGGGAGCGGTTGAGAGAAGCTGTGAGGGGGAGGGTTTGCCTGCCAGATGTCTCGGGGGTGTCGCTCGCTTTTTATGGGCTCAGGTTGGGCGTCTTCGACGAAAGTCGCGTCGTTGCATCCTGACGGGATTCGAAAGTCTAATTGCCTGCCGAAAATCATCAGGTCACTTCAATGTTTGTCACAGTCACAAAAATCTGTGTCCTTCCAGAAGAGATACTGCAGCAAGGGGTGAGATATCTCGATCGTAGTTGTGCCTTGCTTTCCCAAATGTACGACGAAAATTATTGTCGAGCTATCTACCCGAATTTAGCACTTCCTACGCTTGACTGGTCCTCCCGACACCTCACGTTGCTTGGCAATCTCCGTCGTGACTCTGAGCGCCCCAGCTCGCTGCTTGAGCTTCTTCGCAGCTGACATATCACTAGTCGTAGTCAATCAGCAACCGTGACGATTTCAATACGAGCAAGGAAAGACTTACGGGCTCTGATCAAGAGCCTTCGCGGTCGAGACACGCAGCCGTTTACCGCGCCCTAGGGCGGGCGAAGTAACCTGTTCGCGCTGTGTAGACTGGTCATCAGGAGCTCTATGAGATACATCCTCTGTTTGCTGGAAGGTCATGCTCGCTCCAGCCTTCACGGTTCTACACGTGATGTGTCAGTTTGCCAGTCACACTTCAAAGACAAACGCAGCGACATACGTCTTCTCTACAGCGCCGGCCTTGTTCTCGCGGTTCTGCGAGCGAGCAACAGCAGACCTTCTTCGGTGGCTCTTCACCTGGGACTTCTCCGGAGCTACGGTGAAAATACGAGGAGGTGGTGGCCCAAAGGCAACATGAGGAGAGCCAAGATGGGGCTGCAATGACTCAGTGGTATTCTTCGTTGCAGAGGTCGGTGGCGTGCGAGACGTGTTGTCGTGGGACGCAGGTGACAAGACCAGGGAGATGTCATCTGCAACAGCAGCGAGAATGCCCAACGGTGAAGAGGTGGGAGGGGGCGGCAAGTCCTTTACTGGGGTCATGAAGACGGCCGCATGCGGCGAACTGGGTGCAAGACTTGGACCCGGATGGGCGGATGCGTCTCGGACCGGCAGCCCGATGGACACCGGACCGGCGACCATGCCAGGAACCGCCAACGTCTTCGCCTCGAGCGGACGCGCAGGCACTGGTAAAGGAACGGTAAGATTCTCATAACGTTCGACAATACCTGGCGACAGGGTGCTCACAACCAAAAGAGGATCCGACAAAGTTCTCGAAGAGGGTGACTAAACCATTGACAGTCACTCCTAGCCTGCTTGCGAGGAACTCTTCGAACGATACACCCGCACAATTGTACGCGGTGCAATGACTAGGACGCAGTGAGCATAATGCACACATGTAAGTGAACAAGAGTACGCACTTGAAGTTCCCTAACTCGCCTCTACCATCTAGCCCTCCAAATAGGCACCACCCCACCCATCCACGATTCTTCAACAATGTCAGCTGAATCTCCTTCAAAATGTTCAAGACCCTATACAGTTGCCTGTTGAAATCTGTCAGCCTGAATCTAAACATACACAGACCGCGAGGCTTACTCGTCAGTTGGTAGATCGTTACGCGGCACCGAAAGGACTTGAGCGGCGGCGGTGGACACGGACAGAACGTCAGAACGTGCATTGACGCCTGCTGGCGGACCTTGTGGGGCGTGCACGGACGCCAGCTGGACAATAGATGCATCGAGGGCAGAGGAAGGCGCAGGAATACTTGGAGGTGTGCGAACAGTTGCATTCGCTGCGGACGGAATGTCTGACGCGCGCCCATTGTTTCGCCTGCTCCGGGTTCGACCCTCGCTGTGGCTTTTCAGCCAGCTCTCGATACGCTATCCGGGAAGGGTGGATGAGGAAACTGATTGGCTGATACATCACAGAACGTACCTTGTTTACAGTATCTAACCGTGCATGTCTCTCGTCCTCCGTCTCCGCCGGGTATGGCTGGATGTTTGCGTGTGGCTGTCGTTGCCGGCGATAGGCGAACTCGACAGTTGTCTCCTCTTTGAAACAATCAGGAAATTCGTCTCTGTACTTCTTGACAAACAGGTTAGTAGCATTGCGGAACCAGTAGGTTCTGCCCTCGCACCGATCCGTTTGCGACGTCTTCAACTGCGCCTGGCCTTCCTTACTGGCTGCCACACTCTCAAGAAAGATGAGCTCCTGCGCCCGCCACTTCATCGCGCCCATCCTACAACTCATAATCATCAGCTGCAAGGAGGAAGCAACGCACAACACTCACTTGGCGGGACAGCGACAGAACAGAGAGAGCGAGACAGCCGTTGGTCAAGAGCTTTCGCAAGCACATGTAAGTCACACTCATGCAAACAATGTGAATTCCCACCAGCGCACGAAATTCCTGTATACCGAACGCTAATGGTAAGCTGAGACCGAAATCTTGAATCACGCTAACGATACACTAAACTAGACGCAAGTACAGAATGCAAGTACATGAAACAGCTACAATATGTCGATCGGACAGCCAGGACCTGAGCGCTGATGTGCAGCATCATCAAGCTTGCAAGGTACATGGAGGACGCAACGTCTAGAATTCGAATTAGACTCAGAATTGGCAGAGAATCTTAGGAACTAGGGGACGGACGTACGGGAGGACTCGGAAGGCGCTCATACTTCGCGACAAACGTAGCCACATAGAATGATACCGCAGCGTGTAGAACACGACCATACTCCTCGGCTCCGCAGTCCATGACACGCTTGTGTGCTCCTCTCAGTTCCGATGGTAGCCCTTCCCATCGGCTGAGAACCTCGACAAACGGCTTGAGATATTTGCGACAAGCCTCCCATCCCTCTTGCGGAGGCTCCAGCCAACAGTATTGAGGGACCAGGGGCTCGAGAGGAGGGACGATATCGATGCCCGAGGTGCCGGAACCCCACACCTGTGATACCAGGGACTCTCGCATCCACCGATCAAGCTCTTGCCACTGATTTGAGCCGATCATCAGAGCGTCCAGGGCCAGTAGCTCGCATCGCCAATTTGTTTCGTGAGCATCCCATACGATGGAGGAGCGTATTGACAAGTCGGTGCGCACCATCTCAAGAGTGACGAGGGTGTTGCCGAATTGGTGAGGGGCATCTGCATGGTAGGATGGCAGCGAACCAACTTGTCCGAAGAGGCGGCGAACGTTCGCCTGAAGCTCGTGTCGAATCTTGGGCCGCCCGCTCAACTGTCCAGAAGACGCTTCTGGCAGGTCCATGCTGTCGTAGTCACCCCACAGGGCATCACACCACTCTGCGATTGTCAGGGGACGCCCTGCGACAGTCCTGTCGAAGAGCCGAACACGACAGAAGGTCCGGATGCTGAGCCAATGATGCAGATACCGCGCTGTCTTCTCCGGGTACCCTTCAAATCCAGCCAGAGTATCCAACAGCCACGGCGGAGCGGAGAAGTACTTGACGGAGACCTGGGGCTGAGGGAGGGGGCTGACTGCGGATAAGGCAGACGCCCAGGTCGGGGCGATCGAAAGGTGGAGCGACCGATAGTACTGACGGGACGGGATGGCGGCAAAACCGTTACCCTGCTTCGATTGCGCTTTTGCTTGACGGGCTCGGGCTCGACGTGATGGTTTCTTTGCGGCAGGATTGGCATTGGACAGACCAGGAGCAGACCGGGATGATGAAGCGGGAGGGGCAGGAGGGAGATCATGTTGCAAGGTCTTGGCTTGCTGAGAAGGCCGAGTGAGGAACACAGGTTTTGCAGGGCCCAATGAAGAACTATCTGAGCCCACCCACACTTGTCCTTCACGAAGACGCTTGGCGGGGGGCAGCGTCCCGTCCTTCTCCTCTTCTAAGAGCTGCGGGAGCTGCGACTCACAAAGCTGGCGTCTGACGACCGCTGCCATAGCCCTCTGCCATTCGCCCGGCAGGTTCAGTGCGCCGGAGAGGTCACGTTTCGCCAGGACAAGACGAGGGTACGACGGAATCCGGGAGAAGTCAGGAGGAATGTCTGCCGCGGTGACTACCTTGAATATCTGCAGTCGAATGTGTCGCTGATGCTGAAGCCAGACTGGTATCCCAGCACGGTGGAGAACTTGTGCAGCGCTGGGGTCTGCCGTATACGCCCTGAGGATCTGCGTAATCAACGGACACGGATACAACCTGCAGCCACTCAACGAGGCCACACAACTCTAGGGTGAGTCGCTGGACATGTGCCACGAGAGAGACAATGACGCCAGGGACAGCGGGGATCGAGCACAACCTGTCCATGGTATGTTTCAGGCAGATGACGAGAAAACGGCCAATGTCGCTCCATCCAGCGCCGCCACTGTCACCGTCGCAGTCCAGGTAGCGTGAGATTGTGTCTCCAGCCTCCTCCACCAAGTCCCTCTGGAGCCGCTCCTCAAGGAAACCGACGCCCGGGACTCCACAGTCGTCGGGCTTCCAGTCGGATTGGCTCATGGTACGCCCGTCCTCGGGACGCGGCCTTGCAGTATTGGGTCTATGTGGGGAACCGTAGCGGCCACGCGGTATTCATGTATCATGTGACCTGCGTTTTACATCAGGTTACGGTAGTGCAGTATCCCAGCACGGTGGAGAACTGATGGCACAGCATTGTGCAGCGCTTAGATAAGCTGTCTGCCGTATACGCCCATCAATTCCGGTACCTCCATCAGACTCCCCCCATCAATTCCGGGTTCTCCCATCATTCTATCCAACCTTGCGTGCGTAATTGTGTTCATCCCTCTACTTCGGATTTGACACGCTTGGATACAACCTGCAGCCACTGCACGCACGAGTTTTGCGCATCGACGCGCACAACTCTAGGGTGAGTCGCTGGACATGTGCCTAGGCAAGCTGAGGCGCACCCAGTTGCCACTGTAGAGACAATGTCACTGTAGTCGACTTCTTCCCCCCATATATCCTTCAGCGTTTTCTGTGCCCCTTATATTCCCGGAAAGCCCTGTGTAAGGATTCCAAGCATACGCCCAACCACTGTCCATGGTATGGGCAGTCTGGGCCAATCCAGGCAGATGACGAGTAACCAATCCCCTCCGGATCTAATGTCTGTTATCTCCATCCAGCTAGATCCACTGCAGCCCTTTGCAGCCGCGTCGCAGTCCAGGTCAAAGAAAGATGAGAGATAGATCAAGTGTCTCCAGCACTGCTCTCGGAAATCTTACAGCCCAAGTCCCTCTGGAGCCGCTCCTCGAGGAATACCGATTGGCGCTATCCGACCCTATAACTGCATGTTTTATTAGGCAAATGGAAAAATTGTCAGAGGGGGGTAAACTGGTGACTACTGATAACACCCAGATCTACATGCCTGATAGGATTGGCTACATGGTGGCCCAGAACTGCACATGATTTCGCATGGTCAAGGGCCATCGGGACGCGAAAAGCCCTGGCAGAAAACGACCAAGATGCAGTGAATATGGAATGCTTCCCTTGCGAACTGTTGTGGCCACCGGGAATACTCATGCCGTCCCCAGCGGCCATCGGAGAAGGGCGCGTTTTGTGCGCGTGATCGCGAACAAAACGCGCCTCTCGCGAGCAAATGTGCAAAAACGGCCGAGATATGGGCCAAACATCCCCCCTAGAGCGACGGCATTAGTATATGAACCCTCCGTGCGTTAGAAGCGCGCCCATAATCAAAAAGAACAGAAGCATACACCCAGAAATGAGGGAGATGCTAACACAATTGACAGACTCACCACGATGTCGGATTCCCACCCTTGGGCGGTATATGCGCGCGCGGCCACGATGCCAGTGAATGCGTCCATGGATCCAAGAGGCGCTGTGTCGAAGTTAGTCGGCCTTTTCTACACTCTCACAACGAAAAAAAACTCACGATTGCCCATCCTGTTGGCTTGCAGAGCTCCGGGCGCGATCCCAACCTCCATCATGGACGATACACGGCGCTCGTCTAGTCTTGGAGTGTGTGGGGCGGTAGAGTCCAAAGGAGGTAATGGGGTGGCGGAGGGACGATGTGTAGGTGGGACGAGAGCAGGTTCGTCTTGGTTGACGACGTCGGAAGGCATGAAGGGCTGGAAAAGGTGTAAGTTGCAAACTTGGTAGGATGCGTGATCAGCTCACCAGGTGTGCGAGAGCTGGGGGTTGCCGGGCAAGCGTTGTAGTATCATTGAGCAACTAAAATAGCTGAGAGCATCTCCGTGAGATGTGGGCAGACTATGATGCCACACTGCACAGGTGCTTACCTTGTCAAAGTTCCCAAACTCACTCCGTACTGGGTCCGAGTGGCCGTCCTGTCGTTGATCTGTAGCCTCACAGGCATGGTTACGACGCGTAAGTGTATCATAAATGGACCACCATACCGTAGTATGGGCAGCGGCGCAACGGCTGGATCGCAATTTCGACGCGAGCTCTTGCTGGTTTCTGAGGACTCCCGGGGTCGTGCAACACCGTTGCACTCCGCACAGAAGTATGCTGGACTCAAGGGCTTCGATTGGGTGTATACCCGCTCTCCAGCCCGAGAGGTGGTTGAGGCTTTTGAACTCGAGAACCTGGGGCACTGATGAGGTCAGCAGGCCCGAAACGAAAACTCCGTGGACTTACGTGGGAGGGTAGGGCGAGAGTCCACCGTGGCGAATTCGAAGGGATGTCGCAGAGGGCGGCGAAGACAGACGAATGGGGAGTGGGGTCAGGTGGGGATGGTAGAGTGGCTGGAGACGCGAGGACAAGTTGAACATCAGGAAGCGCCCATTGGTGTGGCGTGGGACTTCGCGCATTCTGTTGTACTCACACTGTGCTCACCTGACCGTGGTTCTCTGGCAAGCGCCGATGATGGATCATCTCCGCCGTCCGTGGTCATCATCGACGAGTCGTGTCCTGTCGTTTCCCGTCCTTCGCTCGTCGGCATGCCATCATTTCTCTACGTTTGCTCATGTCCTCATGTCCGCTCGTTGTCCACCCCTCGTCCTTCAGCCCTCGTCGTCCAACCCTCGTGCCCTTTTCCGAGTTGGACGAAGACGACACCGATCTCGAACCCGATCAGACTGTCCAGCAAGTGTCCAATCGCAACTTCGAGCCATGACCCACAGGCTTCCAAGATGTGGGACAAGACCTACAAGCCGTCATTCGAGGGGGAGCTGGACTGGCATTGGGTTGTATGTGTTGAGGACTGATCCACAGGTACGTCTATTGCCACCACCAACGGGACATCGTTTCCCATCCCCTACTCCAATAAGTCCACCGGCTACAATGCCGCAGTGTGATCCCCCCTGCACCTCGAGAACTGGCTTTGCCAGAAGACTCAGTGCCTCGCTTGGCCTCCAAATTCTGGCCCATGCCCTCATACCCTCGCTTCTATTTGGCCCCTTTGCTGTCCTGAATCCCATCCCACCACCCAAATCTTGTCCTCGCGATTTCCCCTGTTACATTCCAGTTCTCGGACCGCATCTCTTTCCACCCTGTGGCACTCCTCGGATACAGACGATACATCTTTCCTGCCCTCCGCCCAATCATTACTCATCGATATGACCGGTTCCCCTTATCCTGGCAGTCGCCGCCCTACCGCACTATTTGTATCCGGCCGATTGTTGTTTAGTGAGATGTATGCTCCCCTGTGCCCTTGCTGTAAATCTATGCCCCCAACCGCCCCCGACGACCGCGCTAGCTACACAGCGTTTGGCCCAACGACTACGGTATCGGCTCCTACACTCGCCGATTCTATGTCCGATGCCGATTCTACGTCTGATGCCCATTCACCACCTCGAGATCCTTTCGCAGCAGTGCGTAACTATGCTGGGACATTTTCTTCTCTCATTGCGCACTCAGTCTCCTCTATCGATCCTTTCGCCGCCGCTCGTAACTTTCCCGGAGCGCAATCGGTGATCCCGGACGCCGGTATCGCTGCCGACGGAGCACTGCAAAATTATCTGTCGGGCGCAAACTCGGGCGGGCCCTTCGAGTCATCCCCAAGTTACTTTGTCAAAGGCTGATAGGCAGGAGGCCGATCGCCCGGCCGCAGAAGCACCCCCAGCGAAGAAGGCCAAAGTCAATAATACAATTGTTCGTATTCAATTTTTTACAGGATGGACATGCACTGACACAACCTCGCAGCCCGTTGGGTCGCGTCTAGAGGCGTTCCTCAAATGTGCCATTGTCGCACAGAATGATCTGCTCGCCCGAGAGGCTTGCCCGACTCCCGTGAGCACATGTCCAGGGTCTTGCAAGAAGAAACACTTCTCCCCCCCGTTCTACCGATGTTATGACTGCTTCCACTCCCCCACGGTCTGCGAGGACTGTATTATCCGCGACCACGTTCACAACCCCTTCCATCGTATTGAAGTCTGGGACCCAGCGATTCGGTTTTGGCAACGTCGCTCTCTTGGCTCGCTAGATAAATTTGTCCTCAATCTCGGCCACGGCGGGAAACCTTGCACAGTCAGCACTAAGAATCCTCGACCGATGACTCTTATTCACGGGCAAGGGATCACGCAGATGAAGGTGCGATTCTGTGCATGCCCCGAAGATGACACGAAGGCCGCCGTGTCCGACATGTCACAGCTGCTTCGGTTCAGATTATTCCCTGGTAGCTGGGAAGTACCTCGTTCGGCGTTCAGCATCAACGGACTCCGTGATTATCACCTCCTCTCCCTCCAATGTCAGATCACCGGACTCGACTACATGAGGTTCTTGCAGCGTAGTACGGACAATGTCGTCTCTGACGACTCAAAGGTGAATGAAATATTTGATGTACTGGGATTCACTGCTAACGTCATGGGGATTAGGACCGAAGTCGCGAACTGAACAACACAATGCGTGAATTCATGTTCCTCCGCGCCACACGGCGAGCGGGTGTCCAGCCGGTGCCAGGTTTGCCCGCAGGATCTCTTGGTGTGTTGTGTCCGGCGTGTCCACAGCCATACAAGAACATGGACCCAGCTGACCAGGACAAACGGCCGGAAGAAGAGAAGTAAGTTGCCGAGTCATGCGTTCTACATGGATCTGCTCACCACTCGTTTCAAGGTACCTGGACATGTTCTTCCACACGGTCGATGGGAACTTCCACTCCAGTCAGAAAATGAAGCCTATGGACCCGTCGGATTTCTCCCTGACGAACGCCGCTGGATACTATGCGGAGGATAAGGAGTACTCGCACTTTCAGAAGGTGTTCAAACCTCCGAAGAAGGAGGTAATGTGACGACTCATTCAATGCATCAGTATTCAGCTGAACAAAATGTTGCAGCCAACAACTTGTCATAAGTTCGGAGCGATGGGTTATTCCCGCTTCGGAGGTCGCATCAGTGGCACAGTTGGGCTTTCGTGCGCCCGACACATGTTTCTCCTGCCATGTGGGTCTGTTGATCTACCACGGGGTGAAGCGTGAGTCGGTTTTGAATGGTGGGATCGTCTCGTCCACTGACGTGTGCTTCGGACAGGTTCGCATACGTCGACTACTGCATGTGTTCAGGGCTCGCACCGTATTTCACTCTCTGTCGACATTGCAGTGGCTACGATATCAACTGCCAGTATCGAATACACTTCAAAACTCGCATCAAGGAATTACAAGAGCAGTTCCCCACGCTGTCCACATTTCGTATCATGTTCTTTCCCTACACCCTTCCCGCCATCGGCAAGTTCCATGCACCAGCACATACGAGCTCTTGCCGCACAGCGTACTCGTACAACTTCCTGCCTGGAGTTGGCATGACAGACGGAGAGGCTCTGGAGCGAATCTGGTCTGTGTTCAACGCGCTCGCATCGCAAACCAAGGAGATGTCGTCGGGCCATCGCCATGATGTCATCAATGACTTCCACAGTGACATGAATGTTCGCCGTCTGCATGCCATGCGTATGTACCTGTGTTTATTGCAGATCTGGCCTTCACTGACATGATTATAGCCACCACGCTCTCTGAACGTTACGCGCGCGCTATCGAGCACCAGGAGCGCACCGCTGACTATCTCGCTGCCCTCGAAGAGACCATCAACGATGGTGCTAAGCTAGCCAGATGGCAGCGAAAGGTCAATGAATGGGTCGAAAGGGTTCTCCATCGTGAGGAGGAGGTCGCACTCTCCGGAAATCCGTATGAAATTGGTCAGGAGTTCAAGAACAGTATGTCTTTGCTCCAATACATGATATGCTTGCTCATGATCTTGTAGCTATGACGGACAGGGAGCTCCTTGCCAAAATTACACAGGAGCGCTCCATTTCTACCCAGAGCGCCATTGGCCTACTCAGTGTCATTCAAGACGGCCTCGGTCTTCAACAGGAAAGGTGAGCAGACCGTGGTATATGGATGCCTATTTTCCTAACCCAGTACAAGGCAGAGGCTGTTGGACCGTCTCGACTCTAAGAACGAGTTGCAAAAGGATAGCGACCTGGGCGAACGCTCTCAGAAATTCCTGGCGGATGCAGCGCGATGGCGGGTTCTCCTTGATTCTTACCTCACGCCTTTGGTAGAGGATGCTGTCCAGCAGTTGACGTATCAGACAGCCGGCACGGCCAGCTCGCTAAGTTGTCAAGGCCCCGACTTCCCTCTCCGCGACACTCTTCAAGATCATGAGGATCCTGCGGACGGGTCTTCTCGCAGCTCCAACGCACAAAACCAAAGCGATACCTTGGCAGAGATCGCCGATATCATCCTCCCACTACCCTCATCATACGTTAGGGAGCTCCTCGAGTTACCTTCCATGTCTGAACCTGTTAACATAGAACGTAACCTCCGTCAAGCTGCTGCCGATCATGCGCTCGAGGACATGAGGACAGCGCTTATTGGGGTAGGGTATCTGCAAGTCGAGAAGAAGTCAAAACAGCGCAAGATGCACACGACGCGAGCTCAAGCCAAAATCCAGACTGCACAGCGCGAGGCCAACAAGGCTGCGGGCGAGTACCGCCGA
Organism: Ganoderma boninense; assembly: GCA_002900995.3. Taxonomy (NCBI): domain Eukaryota; kingdom Fungi; phylum Basidiomycota; class Agaricomycetes; order Polyporales; family Polyporaceae; genus Ganoderma; species Ganoderma boninense. The sequence continues at coordinate 3,268,515 of CM035312.1, read as the reverse complement.
CATCGGGCTGCTCTCTTGGTCTTAGGAATGGAATCATCAGATCCCCGATACCAGGCGCTGACCCCTCGCGACGTAGTTCCGTTCTCGATGGCGAGCGACCGCACTACCATAGGTCAAAGCCGCCAACGCTCCTCTTGGATCTGGGAAAACTTTGCATTCATGACGCCCGAGGAAGGTGATGGCAACTTCGCGGATTTCCACGAAGAAGGTCAGTGTTGCTTCCCATTGATCTTGTTTTGCTGTCCCTCACATTTCCATTCAGCTCGTCGTGTACACTGGTCGCGCTCAAAAGCCACTCACACCCGATGGTGTGAGGAAGTCGAGCTGCTGAAGGAGGAAATGCAGCGAACAGTCCGCATGTTTCACTACCATCACTACCAATGGGACACGACTGCACGGAAGGAGGAAGAGGCCGGAAGCTTTGGTGCAGCTGCATATGCGCGCAAGTAAGCCTTGTCTTTATGGCGATGATTCATTCCGTTGACCATGTATATCTTAGACAAGCTCATCGTTATGTTTGCCTGCTAGCATTGTGCGCAGAGAAGTTCCGAGGTGCATTCGACGTAGTAAGCCTCCCGCAGCGCTACAAGTTCCGACCAATTGTACTAATGAATGCTGTCCAGGATGCTCTCCTCGCCGACCTTGATTGATAACTGTAAATATGTCTGCATTAGACCATGTTTGAGGTTCTATTACATGATGTAAATATTTCACACGGCGCGTCTCCTACCTGGAGACATAGCATGATGGAAAGTTCAACTATGATAAGTTTTTGTGGCGGCTAGTAGCTTCTTGCATCTTATCGTCGACAAACAGGGTTGTGATGGCCATGAGAACTTTCAGTCGCCGCTTTCTCGATGATATTCATACCCTTATGTGCTGTATTGATCATTGCTGCCGTGCGGCATGTCTTCGCGCACTCTGAAGGTGCACTCGCGATCAAGTTCTCCGTTCGGCGTGATTACATACATGGCAGCGTGCCACTGCGAGCGGCATGTCTGAATCGGGTGCCTGCGCAAGTGGCGGGGGTTCCTCGCGGGCCACAGGGTCTGCAGGAGACCATCTAAAGTGGGATCACGAGGAGAGCACTCAAGAACTAGGAGCCTTCAACAGGTGGCTGGCACCCTGCTCATTTGTGAGTTTTCTCAGGCTGTCTGAAAGCATTTAGGCTTGCACATGGAGCATTTCTTGCACAGGGCGCCCGGTGCAATGTTGCCAGGAGTCCATGGCACTGCTGACATGCTCAGAAATGACCCTTGATAATTGTGCACATGGCTGCAGCGAGAAACTGTGATGTTTATTGATTTTACCACATGTTTGAAAGGATACATCTCAAGTACAAAGGATGCATCCTTACTCAGAAGGATGTATCCTGCCAACTGAGACCCTACGACAGAGAGTGCGGGAAGAGGTGGGGAAGGCACCGGAGAGGGGACAGAAGGGCTCCCACCAAGGCAAGCGTCGTTGCTGTAGCCGGCGGCTGAGCCTGGGTCCGAGAGTCAGAGCACAGAACAGCACAGCAAGCGTCGGCGCCGAGGGCGCAGCGGAGAGATGAGGGCGAGTGAGCTGCATACATGCGACAGTGCCGCACACAAACGAGCAAAAGAGTGGTCGTTTGCAGGCAGAGGCGAGTGTCTGAGAGCGCATACACGAGCAGAAAGTGGGCGAGACGAGCGACGAAGAGCGGGTCGAGGGGGAACGAGTTGGGGACGGGCAGCCAATCAGAGCTCTTGAAAAGGGCGAGCAGGTTGACAGAAGCCGGTCGAGGGCGAGGACGGACGTCGATGGTCGTCGACGGGCAGGAGCGTGTGCGTGAACGTCCCGCTGCCTGGCGCCCAACTCCCGATCGTGCCCCGCGTCCGTCACGTGCCCATCCCCACCTCCGCAAGTCTACCCAGCTATTGCACTCTCCTCGCTGCAAACATAAGCACCTGAGTCCTATAGGGGCGCTTGTGGACAACAAGACCTTTCCTTCCATCCGCCAACTGCTCCAACTGCCCTATCTTGCAACCATCCACAGACCGCTAGACTCCATTATCAAGTGTATAGACGGTGTGTACTTTGTACCCATACCGGCTGCAAGATTTACGTCACGGTCGATGCCATCATGCCGCCGATACAGGACACAGACTTCTTCACCGGCGACTCAGGCTCAAACCCTTCTCCAATCACCCATGGGGCTGCCAATGTGAGCTATATGTCAAGTGGTTGTATAGGTTTAAAACTGATCCTATTCAGGCGTCCAACGCGATGGCACAATCGCGAGATTCATGCCAGACCTTAATCACGCTGAATCACGACGTGCAGGACCATATCATGTCCTTCCTGTCTGCGCCAGACCTCGCAATTCTCATGCAGACCTGTCGATATTTCCTCGATGCTTGTCTGCTGCCTCTCCGTGCATACTCCGGGGTCGTGCTCTTCGAAGACAATTTTGAGCGAGTCCCTTCGTTCCGTCTGTTCCTCCGCATTGGCGCAGGCGCTTCGTCTCGCGCACATCTCATCAAGGACCTATGGGTCGCCATGGGTGAATTCCAGTATCCCAGCCAATGCGACCCCGTCGAGATGCTTCGTCTGTCAGAAGAGTGGACTCCGGTCTTCCTGGACGTCCTGCGCCATTCTCACAACGTCCGACGACTCCGCCTCGACCGATGGTTCATGAAGGAAATGCCCTATCCCCTTCTCATCGACACCATCGCCTCTTCAATGCCCCATCTGGAGGAGTTGGACATCCGCGCCCCCTATTCTGCCGAGCTCGAGGTCTTGCGCCCTCTCGCCCGCCTCCCACTGCTCCGCCTCTCGTTTCTGAGCGAGCCCTACTTCTCGCAAACCCGCTACAGCCCGCCCCTCACGGCCTTCTCCCTCGAAGAGCTGCCCCGTTCCCTCACGCAGCTCGACGCCGACTTTCACGCACCCATCAGCACGCCCTTTCCGCTCGTGTGGAAGCTCGGCGTGCGGACGACCGGGTTCCCGATCTGGCGTTCGTTCGTGGCCAACGCGGCGAGGGTGTTCCCCAACGCGACCCACCTGGTCGTGCGGCGCCATGGGTCGGGCGCGCTGTGCTCCCTCATGTCCCACAGCATCATCGAGGACGCCCGGCGGTTCAGCATGATCGAATGGCGCTCCGTGGCGAGGGACCGCAGGCCGTTGTGGCCGTCTCTTTCCGCGATATGGGCAGAGGACCTCAGCATGCTGTACTCGCTCGCGTTTCCAGACCATGTGGATAGTCTGTCCATCCCGTTCAGAAGGAGCGTCGAAGAAGGATGCGACGTGCCAATCCTGTCGAACGCGTCGCTGAGGTTCCTGGAGCTCCGGGTCAACATGGACGACGGCTTTCTCACACACGCGGACGACTGGAGCACGCACTTTGGTCCGACGGTGTCGTCGGTGGTGCGCTTGACGGTGCTGCACCACACGGAGCGCGACCACAGCGTGAAAATGTGGAATGGCGACCTCGAGAGGTCCACGCTTGTGAGCACGCATTGCTTCTTGTTGTCCGCTGTCTGTGATGACTGATGAGCGAGTGGGGCGGTGTTGAACGTAGGACGACCTTTGCAAGCTCCTCCCCGCGTTCACGAGCCTCGAGTACCTACACATCACGTTCAAGGAGAGGTATTCCCCGCTCGACACACTCGTGGGACCGCTCGTCGGGATCGACATTCGCTATATCAGGAATTATATCCAGAAGTGGTACATCCCCGACCGCGTCGTGCGAGCAAACCCGTCCCTCCGGTGGGTTGCACTCGAGGTGTACGGTCTGGGTTTGGGGTCTTGGGAGGTCTCCCATGGGCGTGCGGACGAAACGGGCGCACTTGAAGGACGTCCGAAATGCACGAAGATGAGCGAGCGCGACGGGTGGACGGTTTTGGAGAGGGAGGGGATGGACGTCTTCAAGGAGATCCGGCCAACGCTCGAAATTGTACATTAGTTTCATATGTACTTTTGAATCCACCATGACGGGCTCGGGAACTTCCGATCCTGGCGTCTGCACGCGCGTCTTCTCTCTACTAACCACCCCGCCTCCTGTAGCCTCCTGCGTTGCTCTCACCCCCCTCGCCATGTCCCTCCAAGCAAGATCCCCCGTGCCCTCTCTGCCTTCGACCGCGCCAGCAACCGATGGGCTGCCGTGTCCTTGTGCGACCAGGCCCTCCCACCCAGAGGCCCCTGTCTCGCCCCAGTCGCTCCCGCCGTCGGCAGCCAGACGCTTTCGCTCACGACATGGAACATCCAGGCGTCCCAGTATAAGCGCGACGAGCGTGCCGGGCTCATCCTCGACCACATTCTGCAGGGACCCGCGCTCCCCGACATCGTGTTCCTCCAGGAAGTCACGTCCAGTGCACGGGAATCTCTCCTCCACCACCCCGGAGTGCGCTCGAGCTTCCTGACGACCGACGCTGAGGACGCCGCGTCCTTCGCAGGCGTGCCCTTCGTGACCATGACACTGCTCTCCAGCCGGCGGTTTGGCCCTCCGCTGCTCGCCGACGACAACGGCGAGAGCGCCGAGCAGCTGCAGGACACAGGCAGCCCCAAGCTGGCGCTCGACAGCGTCTTCCGCACCGTGTTCCCCAGCAGGTACAAGCGGGACGCGCTCTGCGTGGACATCGCCGCCCCAGGGGCGCCGGGCACGGTGCTGCGCCTGCTCAACGTGCACCATCAGTACTTCCCGATTTTACTTACATACTTAACAGCTTAACCGCTGGGAGCCCTCCTTGCGGCCGGATTTGGAGAGCCACTGGAGACAAGATGCAGGCTCCAACAGGCTTGGGTGGGGTCCCCTCGCACCCTGCCAGGTGCTGATCAAGTCCTCGTTCCGTGGTGGTGGGAGGACGAGGGAAGTTCTGAGAGGCGGCTTACGGGCGCTTTGGAGCCAACTTACGGCTTACGCGCTTGCGGTACTTAAGCTGTGCTTAACGCGACTTAACGTGCTTAATGGCCCCGTTAAGTCCCGTTAAGCAATTTCCGGAAGTACTGATGACCTCGACTCGCTCGACTCGCGGTTCCGCCGGGTGCTCGAGATGCGCATCCTGGCGGACCTTCTGCGCGAGCCGGGGTGCAGCGGAGGCGTCGTCGCGGGCGACTTTAACGCCCTCGACCCGCGCGACGATGCCCTCGTCGACAAGCACGAGCTGGTCGATGCCTGGGTCGCGCTGCGCGGAGCGACGGGCGGAGCGACGTGGGGTGTGGATGCCGAGCTCGACGACGGATGCAAGCCCCGCCGGCTCGACAAGGTTGTCATGCTGGGCGCGCAGCCACGCACCATCGACGTGCTCCAGCCGGGTCTGCTCGAGATGCGCATCCTGGCGGACCTTCTGCGCGAGCCGGGGTGCAGCGGAGGCGTCGTCGCGGGCGACTTTAACGCCCTCGACCCGCGCGACGATGCCCTCGTCGACAAGCACGAGCTGGTCGATGCCTGGGTCGCGCTGCGCGGAGCGACGGGCGGAGCGACGTGGGGTGTGGATGCCGAGCTCGACGACGGATGCAAGCCCCGCCGGCTCGACAAGGTTGTCATGCTGGGCGCGCAGCCACGCACCATCGACGTGCTCCAGCCCGGGTCTGCTCGAGATGCGCATCCTGGGGACCTTCTGCGCGAGCCGGGGTGCAGCGGAGGCGTCGTCGCGGGCGACTTTAACGCCCTCGACCCGCGCGACGATGCCCTCGTCGACAAGCACGAGCTGGTCGATGCCTGGGTCGCGCTGCGCGGAGCGACGGGCGGAGCGACGTGGGGTGTGGATGCCGAGCTCGACGACGGATGCAAGCCCCGCCGGCTCGACAAGGTTGTCATGCTGGGCGCGCAGCCACGCACCATCGACGTGCTCCAGCCGGGTCTGCTCGAGATGCGCATCCTGGCGGACCTTCTGCGCGAGCCGGGGTGCAGCGGAGGCGTCGTCGCGGGCGACTTTAACGCCCTCGACCCGCGGACGATGCCCTCGTCGACAAGCACGAGCTGGTCGATGCCTGGGTCGCGCTGCGCGGAGCGACGGCGGAGCGACGTGGGGTGTGGATGCCGAGCTCGACGACGGATGCAAGCCCCGCCGGCTCGACAAGGTTGTCATGCTGGGCGCGCAGCCACGCACCATCGACGTGCTCCAGCCGGGTCTCCATCAGTACTTCCGGAAATTGCTTAACGGGACTTAACGGGGCCATTAAGCACGTTAAGTCGCGTTAAGCACAGCTTAAGTACCGCAAGCGCGTAAGCCGTAAGTTGGCTCCAAAGCGCCCGTAAGCCGCCTCTCAGAACTTCCCTCGTCCTCCCACCACCACGGAACGAGGACTTGATCAGCACCTGGCAGGGTGCGAGGGGACCCCACCCAAGCCTGTTGGAGCCTGCATCTTGTCTCCAGTGGCTCTCCAAATCCGGCCGCAAGGAGGGCTCCCAGCGGTTAAGCTGTTAAGTATGTAAGTAAAATCGGGAAGTACTGATGTCGTCAGCCCCCGCACGCCCTGGAGCGACCACTGCGGGCTGCGCTGCACCTTTGCCATCTAGCACGGTAAGCACGTCGTTCTTCTCGCTTGCGCGACGCCAATGCGACTTTTCACTTCACTGCATGTCAGAGGTCCGTAGGTCGAGGTCGCCTACGTCAAGTAGTCAAAACGTGCGCGTATCTTGGGTAGACGGACTCTGATGTATCTGTGACCATGCGCGACCACAAGTAGCTGTCCAACGTAGATGAACCCCTCGTCTACGAACCTGGGCGGCTTTTTGACTGCAGTCAACGGCACGGCCGAGACTCCGCGCGTGCAGCGGATTGTCCATCTCTCGCGCTGAATTCCTCCGCCGAATGATCGTTTGCACAGCACTACTACATGGTAACGGGGACCTAGATGAGTGCTTAAGGTGCCGGATTCTCTGTACAGTCTGTGCCAAAGTGCAGCGTAGGGGTGGGCATAGTGTCGGACTACCCCCACGTATGTTCAATGAGCAATGGTAGTCGTGGGGAAAAGCTAGGTCCCCTAGACGGATCCTTCGGGTACTGTCGGATATGCGACGTAGCCTAACATCAGCGAATCCTTCGTCTACGGAACTTATGAGGGGGTGACTACGTATGCCACGCGACGTGGTCGAACGTAGACGACCCCCGACCTAGGGGCCTTTGACATGCAGTGCTTCTCCCCGTGCGCACATCAGCAAAAGCCCGAATCTATTATATGCCATTATTACTCTCGTATTAACTTACTTCTCGTATTAACCATGTCCTCCGAGTTTGTTGGCGCATGTATGGCCTGTGGCATCAATCTGCGCTTTAATCCCCTGCGAAGACTTTCCCGTTCGCGTTTGTCGCCGACTCAAATGCGCATACCTTTCCGTGTCCTATTACATTTGCATGTCCCGTACACGCCTCTTCAAAGAACGATTCATTTGTGTGAGGGGTGTCATCGAGCACGATTACATGAACGAGCCTCACCTTATTTCTGTCCGGAAGGAGTGGTCCGCCGCGCTTCTGGACATTCTGCGTATTGCAGCAACATGCGATGCCTCCGGATGTACAAGTGGTTCGTTCACGACATACCCTTCCCCATTTTTGTGAAGACCATCAGCACCTCACTCCCTCAACTCGAGGAACTGACGATGCCCGTCCCCTATGACACTGACGCTACTGTATTGCGCAGGCTCACGCGCCTGCCTCTGCGCAGCTTCTCGTTCCTCAAATACTCTCCCAGGCAAGACATTCCTGATACCTATGTCTCTGTGGACGTCCTTACTCGCTCACTCAACGAGATTGACATCCACCGAAGCCCGCGCACCGACACACCGTTTCTCGCCGTGCAGAAGCTGGGCATACGGGACACCGCGCTGTCGACATTCGTGGCCAATGCGACTGCCGCCTTCCCCAACGTCTCCCATCTCATCTTGCGCGGCAGCAGGGCGGTCGTGAAGAGGGAGGGGATGGACGTGTTCAAGGACGTGAGGCCTAGTCTAGTGCTTATGTACTGACCCTGTGGGCTGTGGTGTGGGTTTTTCGGCGGCGGCGGCTTCGTCGAAAACTGCCGAGAACCACAAACCATAACGACACCAGGTGTTTCGGCCACGTTTTGGGCTTTGACCACTTGCGCTGCTGGCCGACGAATTCCTGGGATGGAGGGTGTGTATCGCAGCTGGAGTTGGAGTCTTGAAGGAGAGATGTTTTACTAATTGTATTTTCCGGTGTCGAGGAATACTGCGTACAAAGTACAGTAGTACGGATTAAACAAGTCCATCAGCCTCCAGGGCGTCTCTATCATGTCCGAGATGTCCGAGATGTCCGACTCATTCATCCCCTCAAAGCATTCACTCGTTTTGCGAAACGACGAACCTCAACCGCTCGCCCTCAACCACAACCCGCACCTGCTCCATCGTGTCCACGATAAAGTGCGCCCCGCAGTCCTCGATCTTCGCCCGCTCGTGGCTCGTGCACACCGCGATGACCGTCGCCCCAGACGCGACGCCCGCACGGATGCCGGACGGCGAGTCCTCGAACACGACGCACCGCGCCGCGTCGTACCCCAGCTCCTTCGCAGCGAGGAGGAACGGGTCCGGCGCAGGCTTGCCCGCCTTGAGGCGTTTGTCGTCCGCGGTGATGGTGACGGCGGGGGGCACGATGCCGACGCGCGTCATGCAGCCGTAAGCTTCGGGAGCGACATGTTAGCCACGCTCCAGACCAGTTGAGATCAGAATACACGCGCACCGTATGTCTTCGCACCGGACGTCGCGACCGCATAGCGGCCCTCGGGGATCGAGTCCATGAGCCGCTTCACTCCAGGCAGGATGCGCACCGAGCGGTCGATGGCGGCAGCCTCGATCTGCCACGCCTCAAGCATGTGCTTGGTCTCCAGCTCCATCCGCCACTCCGCGTCGACGTCCTCGATCTCCACGATCTCCACGTCCATGTCTTCGAGTCGGGAAGCGTGATAGATGAGGAGCGTGGCGAGACGGCGGATGAAGGCGGGGCGGACGGGCGGGAGCGCGCTCTCATTGCCGTCCTCCGACACCGACATGGACATGGACATCGACTCCTCCGAGCCCGAATACG
>CM035312.1:3216196-3259407 GCA_002900995.3 Ganoderma boninense | reverse complement strand
CCCTATCTTTTCTTCCTCCATCCACTGACACACACTTGTAGCGAGTTCATATGCATGGAATCGGGGTGCTGGCAGGTTGGAGGGGGCGTAGGATTTCATCAGCGGGGAAATCTCATGACGCACGTGCGCGATGCACAGTAAGCACCACCTCCGTCTTGTCATCGTAAACCTTTCATCATCATCACATTTCGCCATTGCTCAGTTCCCCCAGTAACCAGTACCCATGCCCGCATGTGTGGTCACACAGCGACGGAAGCGAGGAGAGGTGCCCAGCCTGCTTCAAGAGCGACACAAGTCTTACCTCCCACTGCAGACGGGCACACGGATTGGGAAGCAGTCCGTCCAATGCCGATACCCCCACCCCCGTAGGCACTGTGTTCGCAGCCGGCCAGCAGCGCAGAGGCCGCGGACGACGCCCCCAGTCCAACGGGGCGTTCATAGAGTTCCCCACAGGCTTGCCGGACGACGACATAACGGAGGCCACCTTCGTGAAGGACACCTTCGCGAACAGGCAGGAGCTCGAGAGGATCTTGAACGCGCAGGAGGTTCCATTCCCCACCCTCCAGTTCAAGTGGCCGCAGGGCTCCAGCATGTGTAGGATGGCTGAATGACAAGACTGCACGCTTCTCCCCACAGTCCACCCCAACCCCTTCCACTTCCATTTCCAAGTCTCCAGCACCGAGCTCTGAGACGCGGGCCAGTCCCCGTCGCGGTCCCCTTGGCCGCCGTTCAGGCTACATACGGCCAGCCCTTGCCGCACCCGTTCACCACGAACGCGCCCACCCTCCCCACCATCCCCACCACCTCTGTTTTCCCTGCCACGCACCAGCTCGGCCAACACAACGCCATCCACAACGCCATGCCTCCCGCCTGGAGCCCCACCCTCTTTCAACCATTCGCTTCCGGGTCCGGGTCCGTCATCGCCCAACCACAGCATACCTTTGGGCAGGGAATGGCGATGGCGGGTGGCTTGATGGTCCCACCACAGGCTGCGAACCAGGCGTACGGCCCCAAGAACGCCCCGCTCGTGCCGCATCACTGGACTCAAGCCAACGGCCTGCCTGTGCAGCCTCATTGGAGTCAGGCTGGCAACGCCTACCTGACCGGGGGCCTCATGGGCCCCGCTCCTCCACTCCCTCTCCACTTTGCTGGAGAGCTTGATATCGACGCCAAGCCTTTCAACGGTTTCAACGGCTTCAGTGCTGGGAGGGTCCCGAGCTCATTGCCGCGCTTCAACGATCCGGGCCTCGGCGTCCCCATGCCGCAGCTACGCGCGGAGAGCCATGTGTTCTCCACTTGCTCCCAGACCACGTTCGCCCCCGCGCTCGCGCCTGCTCCTGCTCCTGTGCCGACAGCCTCTGAGCCGTACGCCTCGCAGGCCCCGCTGGAAGTTTCAAACTTCGTCCACTGGTCTGTGAGGCATGGTCCATCAGCGCTTTGAGAGGCCGGTGGACCGTGGTCACGCCTTGTTGGTGCGATTCTCCCTCGCCTTCAAGCTTTGTGCTCCCTGCTCTCGTTTTCAAGTTCTTTCATCACTTTTGATGTTGTCATGGTTCTCTCTGGCATCGTCCACATCCCTTGTCTCTCACCGCCAGCTCTCGTCTATCGCCTTCACGTCCTCGCGCTTCCTTTCTCCATGCCATGTCATTTTGCTCATCTGCCTCCTCACTTCAAGTCAACTCTGCTTCTATAATCAAGTTTCGGTTCTGTATCTTTGCATTTCCTTTACATATACCATGTTCATTGCGCTAGCCCCGGACCATCTTCTCTCAATATGTACTCTTACTCTATATTTCTTTACTTTTTCTCGTTCAAGTAGTGGCATACGTATTGTATGTTCAATTGCTTAGTCTCCCGCCGCGTTGTTGTCCTCCTAGTACCTGCCCCCATGTTCTCCGGAAGTTTGTAGCTGTTGTTGATCCCATTTTAATCATAATTACTTTGTCGTTGAATCAAGTCACACATTTGACGCACCTGCGTATTATACAGCCTTTGGCCAGGATGAATAACCTTGGTACTTATAACCTCTCCCAATAGCCGAGTGGCGGTGCTCACTTTCGGCTGCACCCGCCGCGGCCAGTGAATGAGCGCCAAGCCCTCGTCTCCTCCCACCATCATTGGCATCAACGCTCCCCGTGCTTTATGCACTACTTCTTGGTTATGCCGTGCACTCAATGGCCTCTGCTTTCTCCGATGGTACTTGTACCGTCTGAATATGCAGGCAGAGCCAGTGCGAATCATTGGCACAGTGGTAGTGGTGCGATGGTCCAGTGTCATTGTTTTCCCAAGCCTCGTTATGCTTGCCCTCACCGGGTCCTCATTCCTCAAGGTGTGTGCACACGCTTTTCAAACGGCGAGGATAATCCTGTATGCGACGGACTTAAAAGGTGTGGTTGCTCCGACCTCGAGCTCATGCGCGTCTGCATGGTGACTTCCTTACCGCAGCACACTCCAACAGACGCACGGGGCTTCTTTGTCTGCCGGCATTGCTGTCGGCTCAAAAACCAGGACAATGCACGGACATCATCCAGAGCCCCACTTCGCCTTGACCCTCTACTATGGCTTCGTCTCTCTATTTCCCCGGGAAATATCACTTCTATCCCATCGGAAACACCTCCGCCGTCTGTCTCACCAGAGACGTTCCACCAGACTTGCCGGTGAACATTCTTCTACTCCCATGCGGTGATCCGAGAAATGTGCTATACACGGTGTATTGCGAGGGGTTGAACCGTCGTACGTTCCATTTCATCGCATATATGCACATCACTGACCCGCCGTCTCAGTTCGGAGGACCTTGGACTTCACTTGCTGCGATTTTGACCCTGGGGTACTAGGTAAGTACGTCTTTGCTCATCCGCTATCCCCATCCTCACCCATGAATAGCGAGGAATGTCCTCCTGTTGACGATGATCATGGATCGGGTCGCGGCGCCAACCATGTGGAACATCTTCTTCCACATGTACCTCGACGTCGACTCCCGTTCAACTCTCGTGTCGCAGTGCCAAAAGCTCTCAGCATGTACTTCCATTGATTCGTGGCGCTCATCTCCCTACGGAGAAATCATCAAGATGGGTACAAATCACACCTTCGCTGAGCTGCGTCATCATTGGGAGCTCTACGCCAACTTCTACCACCCTTCTAAGGCGGATCGCCTCCGTACCCTCCAAGCGACCATGCAGAGCAAACTACACAAGAACGTCAAAGACATTCTCGGGTTCAATATGTCCTCCTCCCGCTCCGCCGGACCATTGTTCACACGACGTCAGACCCATCCCCTCTTCGCCAAGCAGTTCCAACGCTATTGGGAAACCGGGACCACCTTCACAGATAAACGTACGCTAGCGACCGCGACGCATCCGAACTCAACGTTCTTCTACTCCCGTGCACATGAAGGCTTCGACGTCCATTACGGCGCCGATCCTATGGTCCCCTTCCATCACGCTCCCCTCTTGGGGAACACGAAGCGGACGCTCGGCGTCGGAGACCTAGTTGAGTCTGCCAGAACCCAGTTCAAGGAGTGGTGCGCTGCGTTCCGAAATGCTGCGACTGAAGCTGGAAAGATGCACGGGGCTCTCGCGGTACGCTTCGTTCTCGGAGACGCACTAGCCGTCGCCACAGCTCTTCGTGATTTTCCGGGACGCGTTGAAGTCCCCCAGGCTCCCCATTTCGCGGCACGCATGGTGGCCCCGTGGACTACTTCCATCATGGAGTTGAACCGGGAGGAGTACACTGACTTCGGTGCGCCCTCTCGTTTTGACGTCATCGACACCTCGAACCTTTGCGACCACCTCGGCATGTTCAACATGTTGATCAGTGCCGCTCCTCTTCTCGCGGTTTCCCCAAGCTCCGTGCTATATACTGAGACCTTGTTGACCCACGCTGCTGATCCGAGCACCGAGCTGGAGTTGAAACTCTTCGCCAGCCTCCCTATCGTGGCGACTCTGCTGGATCTTGCCCCGGTAGATGCGCTGTCTGGGTTCACAACGCGGTGCAACACCCACGAACTATTACTCTCTGCTACTATGCATGGTGATGAAGGCAACATGCGCCAGCATCATCAGATTCTCACTTGGCGACGACCCGCCAGTGGAGATCGATCCACGTCCAGCCCTAGCCCGCCCATGTCCTTCGATACTCGCCAGCTTGCCAAAGTACTCCATACCATCTATGCCCATGTGTACAAGAGCGAAGACCCAATGTCTCTGTTTGGCACTGACCCTGGTAACATGCTCGGGACCATCAAACGAGGCTCGTCGACATGTCCCTCGCGCGAGGCTATAGTCGTTCTCTTTGACCTCATCCGCACCGGCCTGCGACTGTCATCATGCCAGTGCTCCGATATTGTGGCCGCCTTCCTCGCTCTCCGCTGTCAGGATCCCACTCCAACTAGGATGTTCGACCGGCTAGGCGATAGCGAGCTCCATGCCCAACTATGCCGTTACGGGCTGTACACTGTCCCTGAGTTCGACCGAGTCCGCATCCCCGCTACCGGCCGATTATCGCGTTGGGAGAGCATCCCTCCGCTCGTACGCGTCTTCCTCACTGTTCCTCGCACGGAATTTGCCAAACTGGAGGGAATGAGGGACTCGGTGCCCACACCATGGCTGCGCTGTGCGATCGGGACCCCGCAGGGGGAGCATATCTTCCAGTCCGTGGATGCAGCGTTCGGAAAGCTCACGAACACCGGGGTTACCCCCGAACCTCGTCAGACCCTGTCCTTCCAGGAGGAGGCGGACGGGCAGAAGAAGGGGTCCGACCTTGTCGTCTCCTTCGTCGTCCCAAGCCGCGTCCTCGTCGAGGCACCCGCCAGGCCATATACATCGCCCTGACAGTCCGAGCTGACCCGTTGGTGGCCCATATCCTTACGCCGGTTCTGGGACTTTCGCTGTCCGTGTTCCGAGCGTCCTTGGACGACACGGACTACGTGCACCTCCTCGCAGCACAGCCTCTCCAATCTCGGGGTCGCCCTATGCCAGACCCAGTTTCTCCTGAGGGCTCGGATGGAACCAATTCCCTTGGAAAGCAACAACCCGTTCGAGTTGACCTGGACAGCGAGGGGAAGCGCGTCACATCTCTGACGGCGAAGCTCGAGATCAGGGATGCTACAGCCCAGGCTGTTTTTGCAGGAGGTACCTCGCCTGACGTCTCCCAGTGCTCACCCTGCGCCATGCAGGTCGATCTCGGCGGTCGCACGCAGACGCTTTTTTACTCCTATGCCGATCATGGGGAGTCGGCGTAAAGTGCGTCTTGCACGCAAGTCTTCATATATTGAGGTATGTCGGCGCGCAATCTGTCTCTCGCATTACGATTGTTGCGTTAACTACGTTTCTCTAGGTCGTTGTCCCGGTGGCCATTCCCTTCTTGGAGCCTGATGGCTTCAAGGTGAACCCGTTCCCGGTGATCCGCGCGAACACGTCCTCTCGCCGTGGAACGTCCATCGCGTCTTCCTCGAGCCTCCCTGTCCTGAACCTAAGCAAAGCGAGCATCCCTCAGCTTCAGGAGTGGTACAACCCCCACGTCGGCTCGCAGCTCTGCGTGCGCGAGCGCGCCGCGATCAAGGACCCCGCGCGCTCGGACGTGCTCGCGAACATCAAGGAGACGATCCACTGCATCATGATGCGCTTCGCGGGCACGCAGGGCAGCGCGGCGCCATCGCGCACCTTCGCGCTGCGCGACGACGCCTCGGGGACTGCGACACGCTCCTCTTCGTCGACACGCTCCGCTTCGACCTCTCCGCGCACGCGATGGTTTGCGACGCGTTCGTCCTCCCGCTCGCGCACGCGCTCATGCCGCGCGTTGAGCCGGCGTTCCAGCAGCTGCTCCGCGCGGCGGCGTCGAGAACGTCAAGCTGTACGGGCACGAGATGCGCGGCTGGAAGCGGCTGCTGCCCGCGCTCGTCGAGCGCTGCCGCGCGTCGTGGACGCACGGGCCGGACTGCGCGTACACGAAGCAGGGCCGGATCCCGCTCGAGCTCGAGCTCAGCGAGGGCGACCCGCTGTGCGCGTGCGGGCGGGAGAAGGACGTCGAGGGGATGCAGAAGGACGCGGTGTGGAAGCGCTTCGCGCCGTTCGTGACGCGCATCGCGCTGTCGCCCCTCTTCGCGGTCTCGTACCTCGAGCCGGTGTTCGAAGGCCTGGACCGGGAGATTCAGACGGCCAGGGATTCGACACGGGCTGAGACTCGGACGCCTCGCGAGGCTGGTGGGAAGCTTGGGGCGGTGTCGTCTTCGCAGGCGCGGTGCAAGAAGTGTGCGAAGGAAGAATCGGACGCGGTGAAGCTCCGCATGTGCTCCCGATGCAAGACGGCCTCTTACTGCTCGGAAGCGTGCCAGAAGGGGGATTGGAGGAGCCACAAGTTGCAATGCGGGAAATGAGTGTTCGTTCATGTCTTCCTATCTGTGAGGAAATGCTGTAATCGTACTTTGAGTTCATGCCTATGTTGGAGTTTTTCCTTGAGCGGTTCCTTCCTGATGTCATGTCCCGCAGCTTGAACCATCTTGTACGAACATTCTGATCCTGTGCAAATAACGAGATATCGAAGTCGTAGCAGACAAGTCTTCCATGTGTTCCGCCCAAGGACAAACCACACGTCGCCTTCCACCGCAGCTTTTCTTCCATCACGTCTCTGAACACTCTCCCATGGTGATCCCGTCGAATGGCCCCGTGTGCTGGGTCATGTTCCCATTCCCGCCGATAATCTTTTCAGTGACAGCGCCCGTGCTGCATTGGTCACTCGGATTGTCTTGGCCTATACGTATACCACGAATTCAAAGCAAAGTTAGACGGTGCAACGACTCGGATGCCAGTGATCGGAACCTCGCGGTGGCCCGGGGATGAAGCACGCACCGGGACACGACACCCACACGTCGTCGTTTCGGATATGGATCTCGCCGCTGGCGTGGCGGAAGTGGTATTGGAAGAATTTCCTCCAGGGGAGGACCGGGATGGGGTCCTGCTTGTTGTTGATGCGCGTGACGGACAAGCCCGGCCGGGCATCGACGTAGTCCGCAAACGCTTCGTTTCCAACCTGCCAGTGAGGTATCATTAAATCTTGAGCTGCAAGGACAGACAGAGGTGAGGCGGTCTGAGGTGGCAAGAGGAGACTTACCCGGGGCGAGGAGTATCCGATGTAGCGGACCGCGACGTCTGCGGGAAGATGGAGACACAAGTAGAGGGCATCTAGCAGCGCGACAGCCGCGCCTTCAGGTGGAGCGAGGTCAGGAAGGAACTTGAATAGAAAGGATATGTGGACGTCGATGACACACGGACGCACCCATAGAATGCCCGACGACCGTGACCTTCTTCGTCGAGGACTGGGATAGCGCCTGTTCGACGGCGGCGATGACGCCATTTGCGGACCTGGAGGATAGTATGGACCGCTGAGCGGCCGAGGACAACGACTCCGACGGGTGGACCCCAGTAGACCACCTAACATACCTGCCTTGGACCCCCGCATACCCCTGGTGGACTTGGACGGACTTGTCGATGCCAGGAAACAGCTTTGAGTCGAGCGGAACCTGGGAGAACAACAGGTTCTGCCGAACGGACTGTCTGCAATTGGGAGCACCGCCAGTCACGGTTGAGCGGATAAGTATTTCCATTTCAGATGAACTTGAAAGGTAGGTGTAACTCGCTGATTATTGAAGTCTGTTCCGTAGTGGCTCACGATGACCTCGTCGCGCGTCGGATCGTACCCGGCAAACCCTGGACGGAACGTTCGTCAGAAAGCGAAAAGTTAGTGAGCACTCAGGCTGGCAGAGAATCCCAGACGGGGCTAGACCACGTACAGAATGGAGTCTCTTCGTTGTTGCCTCCGACGGCGATTGGCTTGAACGTGGGATTCGCGTCGCAATTCTTACCACAATTCCAGTCCATGATCGCGGAGAGGTTGCAAGCGGTCGTCGCCGCATACCAGGTGTACGGCTTGAGTGCCGCAATTAGGTGCGGAGGGACCGGCGAAATGTCGTCGTGGTGAGGACTCAGAGGAGGCATGAGCGGAGTTTGAGAGGCATGGATAGTAGTCGCCAGCGAAACGAAGAGCGGGAGATAGGAATAAAGCCGAGCGGTGGGAGCCATGCTGTTCAGCGGGGTTTGCCTGCCTTGGCCTTTCGCTCCTCTGAGGCTTTTATATCCCCTGGCTCACAAACTCTGAGAAAGTTCCAGCGGTCAGAAAATGGCATACTACCTCGGCAGTGCTCACGATGTAACCTTGGCATTAGTAGCGAGCATTTTTGCTACCGAAGGTCAAGCCAGGATTTCACGCCAAGTCGGGGCAAGGAATGCAAGTTTACCAGACAATCGATTACTGGGGCATACGTCTCGCATTGCATCCTGGAATATTGCCAATGACGCTGCAGTGCATTTACCTCTGCCATAAATTAAGCGAGTTGAGGGATCTCTTGAGAATGGGACAGGCATTCGAAGGGAACATACCTTGCTTCGGCTCATTTGGCGGCGAGCGGCGAGGGCACAGGTCTGCATGTTGATTGATACGGAAGACTAAATCCGCTTCTAGTATGTGCCAATTGTAGCCTGTGTCTGGTGACGGGGGCTGACAAACATGAACGTTAGATGGCGGTATATTCGATGCGTGTCCTGGTAAGACCTGCAGTCAGCTCTCAGACTCCCCGTTCTGTTTTGTTGACGTCCTGATATCAGAACAGTTAGTATTGCTTTGATTACACTCACAATTGCAGCCTTTGCGGAGTGAACTTTCTGCAAAAGAAGATAGTATTAGTAGAAATCCCAACCAAATGTATTCTTCGAAAGAGACGATAAGCTGGGTGCCAATTAACTTGGACACGATTTAGAACTTGAAAGCAGAAGGTAAGGTGGCGTTCAGTAAGGATGGCCTCGTCGAAGCCCCCGTTGCGTAAGTGCTGATGATGTACTCTTGAACATGCGCGCTCCCATGATCGTGTCTCGGATATTGCCGCGTGTGTGTGGGCAGTTCGCGTGAGTACCATCATTTCCGTGGCTCGCTCTCTCGTCTCTCGTGTAAGTATCTGCGTGGTTTTGTCTGTTGGGACATGGATGTTTTGGCAAGCGAGCGCTTGATTGCCGGGAGTTCCCGAAGTACGATACGACGCGCGATTGTATGTTTTCGTACTCATCCGTTTGCCTCTCTACCACGACGACCGGAATCTACTCGCTTTTCGCTGCTCAGCTCGACCTCCGACAGTTTTTCCACACTGTCTGGCACCTCTAATCCCTAGTCTTCCTCGACCTGTCGACCACTCATTGCAAACGGTCTGGAGCATCTCGGTCGGCAGACGCCGATAGAAGCTGTAGGCTCACGCTTCTGATGATCTTCGTATATAAATGCCGGGCACAATGGGTCACGGTTCGCATCCCTGCCCTCGTCCCTCGTCTCATCCTTGATGGCGTCCTCTCTCTACTTCGCCGGAGCATATGACTTCTACCCCATCGGAAACACCACCGCCGTCTCTCTCACTCGCGACCTTCCTCCCGATGTGCCCGCGGACATCCTCCTGCTGCCATGCGGCGACCCGAGGAATATTCTCTACACCGTGTTTTGTGAAAGGGAAAATCCCTGTCAGTGCAATTGAGATCTTATATGCTGCACTCACCTCACTCACTTCTCTTCCAGTGCGCAAGAAGTTGGATTTCACCTGCTGTGACCACGATCCCGGCATCTTAGGTGCGGACGTCACGTTTCGTGTTCGTTCGTGTTCTCATGCATTGGTAGCGAGGAATGTGCTCTTATTTACGATGATCATGGACCGCGTGGCGGATCAGACCATGTGGAACATCTTCTTTCATATGTACCTTGATGTCGACTCTCGTTCAACGCTCGTCTCCCAGTCCCAAAAGCTCACCGCCTACGATTCGCTCGATGCATGGCGGTCATCACCCTATGGTGCGATCATCAAGATCGGGACAGATCACACCTTTGCTGAACTGCGGCGACACTGGGAGCTATATGCCGGCTTCTACCATCCATCGAAGCTCCCCCGATTGCAAGAACTCCAAGCGGTTATGGACAAGAAGCTTAAGAAGCACGCAGAAGACGCTCCTAAGGACAATCAAAGTGCCCTCCTCTGCGCTGGTCCGCTCTTCCCACATGCGAGGAACTCTGGGCTGCTGAGCGAGCTGCATATACACTACTGGAAAACGGGAACCACGTTCACGGACAAGCGTAATCCTCGCGGCTTGTATCCATCCAAATTCGACATTCTTCTACTCCCGTGCGGACGAAGGATTTGATGTGCAGGTCAACACAGATCCCATCTCGCCTTTTCATCCTGCTCCCCTCTTCGCCAGCACGAAACAGACTCTGACCATCGGGGACGTTGTCCAGTCTGCTAGATCGCAGTTCTTTGCATGGACCTCTACCTCCAGACTCGCTGCTACCCCGGGGAAGGGCGACGGTCTACGAGCTGTCGTGCGCTTCCTGCTTGGCGACGCCCTTTCCATCGCACGAGGCATCCGTGACTTCAGTGAGAAACCTACGAGTATACAAGCACAGAGACTCGCTGCACTCAGGGTGGCGCCGTGGACAACTCGTACGCTGGAGCTGAACCGGGAGGAGTACGCTAATCTCGGTGCACCCACTCGCTTCGACGTCGTCGACACTTCGAATGTGGCCGACTATCTGGGACTACTCAACATATTTCTGACTACTGCCCCACTCCTCACGTCATCCCCGAGTTCCGTGTTATATACGGAGTCATTTTCGCTCTTTGCCGCCGACCTGCGGACTGAATTTGAAGCTACGACGTTTGCGAGTTTGTCTGCTCTCGCTATTCTGATGGACCTTGCTCCTGTAGACGCGCTGTCAGGGTTCACGAGTAGGTGTCACACGCACAAGCTCGTGTCCACCTTCATGCTCTCCAAGTACAAGGATGTACTTCATCAGGAGTTCACCTGGAAGCGGCCCAGCAGCTCCGACTCGTCCGCATGCCCGGATGGCAGATCTCGTAACCCCATACACTTTGACACTCCCCAGCTCATCAAGCTGCTTCACAACATTTACGCGGACATGTTTAAATATGACGATCCGACGTACATTCCGAATATCGCGAGGAGAATGAGTCCCTCGGACGTGACACGGGAATTCGCACGAAAGGCTGTCGTGTGTCCCTCGCACGAGGCGTTTGTCCTTCTCCTCGAACACCTAGGTACTTCCCTCCCGATACCCAAAGAGCAGTGGATCCAGGTCACCCTCTCCTTCTTTGACTTGCACCATGGCAACTTCGATTTCGTGGCACAGCTGCTACGCTATGGCCTATTGACCGGTCTTCCCAGCACACTCGAACTTGATTTACGCGTGCCCGCGATCGGACGACTCTCGCACTGGAAAAGCGTCCCCCTTCTTATACGCGTCTTCCTCGTAGTCCCCCGCACGGAGTTCGCCAAACTGGAGCGCGTAGTGGCCGCCACAAAACTGCCATTTCCATGGCTGCGCTGTCACATCAAGCCGTCTTCGAGTGAGGACGAGGGGCACGTCTTCCACTGCGTCGATGCGGCCTACGGGCGCTCGTCGACGCGGGCACCCGCGGCGCAGCCTGACGTGTCCTTCCACGAGGACCCCGACGGGCGGGCGAGCGGCGCCGACCTGGTCTTCAGTTTCGTCGCGCCGAGCGCCTTCCTATTCGCAATGGCAGCCACCGGTGACCGGTGACGTCTCTGTCGAGCTGTGCCTGCGGAGCGACTTCAACTCACTCAGGCACGTCGAGCCGACCTTAGGACCGGAGCTGCGCTTATTTCGTGCGAACTTGGAGGACACGAACCATGTGCACCTTGTCCCTGAGGCCTGAGGCCTGAGCAGAGCAGCCGCTCTCGCCTCGTCTGTCTGCCCCGCAGACGACAGTCACGGTGGGGAGCTAACCTCAGGAGTCGACCGATGCGGTCGGCGCCATCGGACGCCAGCTACCCGTGCGCGTAGAAATGGACATGGAGGGAAAGCACGTCACATCCCTGACAGCAACGCTTGAGATTACGGACGCGACTGTGCAGGCTGCTTTCGCCGAAGGCGCCATGCCCGATGTTTCGCAATGCTCGTCGTGCGCCATTCAGGTCGTCCTGGGTGGCTGCACGCAGAAACTGGCGTACCCTGTACCCATCGTCGGCAGCCAGCGTAAACCTGCGTCTCGCACGCAAGTCTTCCTACATAGAGGTAAGCCAGCGGCTTCACTCAGTCATGCTCCGCTCGTAGCCGTGCTCAGGTGCTCACCAACTCTGTACCTGCAGGTGGTTGTCCCGGCCGCCATCTCGTTCCTGCAGCCCGACGGCCTCAAAATGAACCCGTTCCCGGTGGTCCGCGCGAACGGATCTCTCTTCTCCTGGAACCTCCACCGCGTCGTTCTCGACCAGCTCCCAGTCCTGAACACAAAAAATGTCGACACCGCGCACCTCAAAGAATGGTTCGACCTCCACCTTATCTCCCAGATTTCCCTGCGAGACGACGAAGCCATCGTCGATCCCGCACAGCCCGACGCTTTGGCGAACATCAAACACGCCATCCACGCCATCATGGCGCGCGCCGTGGGCATGGACGGCGGCAAGCCTGTGCGCGTGTTCTCGCTGTCAGTGCAGCTGGTCGACAAGACCTGCGCCGCCACTATGCGTATGATGTCCGTCCTCGAAGTGCACACGCTCCTGTTCATCGACAAGGTCCGCTTCGACGTCGCGGCCCACGCCATGGTGTGCGACGCGTTCGTCGTGCACACCTCCGCCATCGCGCCCCAGGCCGCGTCTGCGCTGCGGGAGGTGTACCGGCAGGACTTCCTGTCTGTGAACGTCCCGACCGCGGCCACTATGCGCGCGTGGAAGCAGATGCTGCCCGCGCTCGCGGAGCGGTGCCGCACGACGTGGACGCACGGCGCGAACTGCGAGTACGCCGCGCAGGGCAGGATCCCGCTGGACGACCGGATGGCAGCGGACCCGCTCTGCAGCTGCGGGAGGGGCCAAGACGTGGGGGGCATGATGAAAGACGGGGTGTGGCGCAAGTTCGCGCCGTGGGCGACGCGGATCGCGCTGTCGCCCGTCTTCCCCGTCCCGTACCTCGAGGACGTGTTTGCGCCTGAGGATGTGCCAGGCGCGTCGATGTTGCCTGTGCGTCAGGTCGACCACGCTGCCCCCGGCTCCACTCCTGCCAGTACCAATGGGTCGAACGGCAAGGAAACGATTGCGAGCGCAGTACCAGTATTAGAGGCGACGCAGTGTGGGAGGTGCAAGAAGAAAGAGTTGGCGGATCTGAAGTTGTTGGTGTGCTCGCGCTGCAGGAAGACGGCTTACTGCTCGCGTGAATGCCAGAAGAGCGACTGGAAAACTCACAAGTTGGGGTGCAACAAATGAGTGGGAAGATGCGCTCCATGAAATCCTTGGGCGCGGTCCGAGTCGTGTCCCGGGTAGTATGCTTGCACATACGCCTCGAACTGACTGGCGCTAATGCCCCAGAATGGCATCGATGGAGAGGAGGCGTGCAAGAACGATCTCTGCCCCCCTGACTGGTCAACGACACGCTTACCGTACACCTGAGATTCATTGGGGCCTGATTTTCACTTGTGAAGTCGATGTAGAATGAACCAACCATATTGAAATTCATTTAACACTGTCGGGCGGGAGGTGACACGACGGGCACCGTCCGGAAAACGTCCAGGGGAAAATGGTGGTAATTTCCCGGCAAGCCCTACCTCTTATGGGAATTTCCTTGTCAGTGTTTTGTGCAGAATATTTAAACTTCCGCTTGCAATCCCCGATATAATCGCCTTTGGGGAAAGTTAAACTTTGTTTGTAGACATTCATGATTGCAAAAGTGTCCGGCAAAGGTCAAGTTCGCCACGAGGATACCCGACGACGAAAGGCGCGGGAAAGGTAAAGTATCCCGCCCTTTCCACCATTGGCTGAATGAAAACTTTCCCTGCCATTTACCGGTCAGGAATATTTGCTCCAACGCCATTGTTTTCGCAGGACAACAAACGCCTCCCGCGTAGTTGGGGACCTAGCTCTTGCAGGTGTCTTCAATCGCACCGCGCCGAACTTACACCAGCGCGAGCACTTCCTGCCATTGGCGACCGTCGAGTACGACATTCGCGGGAATTGTCACGTGCAGACATTTCCGGTTCATCCAAGCCTACTAGAATCCAACATCGACTTTGGCGTCATCGTCCTGGAGGTGCTTGACAACTGGGGAGGGGAGGTGACACAGTTGTACCGGGTTCGCGTTCATGGTGAGTCTGGCATGCGTTATCTCCTCGGCTTTGTTTGCTAAGGACGCGCTCCGACAGGTGTCGCAAAGCCGTAGCGATTGTTATCTAGCATTGTAATATTTGAGTGCGCCTCTATGTATCTCTCTTTGCCGTTTATGCCTCTTTGTTGCACGAGCAAACGTTGATCATAAACGCGCAGGCGCACCCACTCGCGTTCTTAAGTAGCCTCCACAGTGCGCTGTTCGGCTCAGTAATTCCCTTCTGCTTTCCCCTCAACCCCCTTCTCTGTTGTCATCCACTCTCTTCACACTCTCCTTTGCATTCTTGGAACGGCATGAGTTCTCAAGTCGACGCTCTTGTGCCACCGCCTTCCGCAGACGCCGGCCCGTCTACCACAGCTGCTCTTCGAGAGACAGCATTGAATCCGCCACCCTCCCCGTCGGCACCGGTGCACGGCGTAAGGCGGGTCTTGGACCTGAACGAGTTGAATATCAAGGGCGGCAAAGTGGCGAGGACCAAATTGAGGGTGAGTTATGTTTGCGTTGCTCTCTCTAGCTCCGTCAACGCTAGACCTCTGTTTTGCAGGAGAACCCCGCGCCTCTCAGAATGGCGCAGAAGAAGCGTCGGAATCATTCCCGTACCATACAGAGGCGAACCGCTCAGCTTGTGACCAGCGCCCCGGGTCAGCGCCCCGAATCCGCCATGGAAGAATCTACCACTCCCCCTGGTTCTCCTCGTGGTCTGGGCCGTATGGTGCTGGTAAGTGCAACGTGTACGTGTATGTGGTCCAAGGCTTATCCGAGGTAGGACACCGACGTATCTGACGATGAGAACGACAACATGGACAGCGATACGGACGAGCAGGAGGTCGATGCCATCGTTGATGATTACATGGCTGAAGACGAAGGGGATGGGAATATGAGCCTTGTAAGTAACAAGTCCTCTAGCGGCGTGTTGTGTCATTCAAAAAGAACACAACCACACGTCTCACCAGCTCCACTTGCAGCCCGCTCCTCCTGTCGCTCCTCAGCCTGGGCCTTCCCAGCAAGGGGTATTTCCAGTCAACCGACCACCCGCGCACAGCTTCAATCAACTTGGTGACGCTTCTCAGCACAACATTCAGCAGACCTTCCCTGTTGCCGCGCATGCTCGTCACCTCCACAACTCTCTTCCGCCACATCAATACGCTCCCGTACCGCACCAGGCTGCATTACCGCGCGTCCAGCAAGGGGCCGGCGTCTCCGCCCCTTATCCCCAACACCAGGCTGCTGGTTCTGTCGCTTCATCAACCCAACACCCTGCGACAGACATTCCCGCCCAGCACGTCCAGCAACGCGCCATGAGTGTTCCTGCACATTACGCCCAACAACACGCTGTCGGCACCCCCTCCCAGTACACACAACAACATGGCTTGAGCGTTCCCGCTATGTACGCGCCGCAACAGACTATGCGCGATCCCTCGCCGTTCGTCCAGCATCCTCATGGTGTTCCAGGGCAATACCATCCTCAGCGCCAAGCAGCGTATGTCTCTGTCCACCCGCTCCAGCGGCACCAGATCGCATCGCACAGTCCAACCCTCCCTGCCTCATCCGCGTATGCCTCGCCAGATAACCAGCAGGCTGGTTATAATAACCCGCTATCGCCGTCGGAGATGGCGCCACCGAAACCTCCTGTCCTTACTGCTGACCGCCAGTTCCGATCGACCCCTCCCGCCGACGATCAGCGCAGCGCTAGGGCTACGCACAGTCAACAATCCTTCCAGTTCATCAACGTAGACCCAACGCAATCAACGAGCCAGCAGCGCCGATTGTCCACTGTAAACAGTCTCCAGAGTTTGCCTGAAAATGCCACAACAGGTGTTAGTCCTCTGCCCGTGGCGACCGCGTCGGTGTCGCGCCGCAAACCACCCAGTAGGACCTCTTCCTCGAGAAACGTGGCCAAGGACCGCCCTCGCCAACCCGTCATCCACGAACAGCGCTACGAACCTCCACGCGACCCGCCGGCCTACGAACCCCCACTCTTTCAGCCTGGAGCCTCGGATGACGTGCATTTCGGCGACCATCATGCGGCTGGTCCTCGTCCGAACGAGTCGGGGACTTCCGAACCTAGCCACGACCCATACCAAGAGATCGTCGAGAAGCTCTCGTTATTGGACGAAGCTGACCGACGACGAGTCATGGCCACACTCTACCCTCAAGAACGCGCCACAGAGGTATGTGTACTCCATTCCGTATCACACCCATGACTTGACGAGACTTTACTGCAAGATGGACGTAGACAATGACGTCACCGCTCCCTCCAAGGGCAAGAGCAAGTCCCAACTAGACAAAGTTCCTGCTCTGGCCATCGTTCTAGATAAGGTTCAGCAAGTCGAGGACGTTTGCCGCGACAACGCCAAGTGGTCGAAGCAGTTCGAGTGCGTACTTACTTTCCTTTCTTCCCTGTACACGTAGCATCGATATTGAAATTATCTCGAACCTTCCGCAGAGCCAAGGTGCAGGTGACCTTGACCCAAGTCCAACAAGAAATGGCGGGACTGAAAAACGCGAACCCACGGGCGAGCAAGCATGTCCTACAGGCGCGTCGGGCGGTCAAACCTCCCCGTGCTCCTCGCCAGTCTCGGATGAGGCAGGTTGAAGAACATCTTCCGCCCAACTTCAACACGATGGCCGTCCCCGACCAAGAAATATGGCTTCGACACCAGAAAGATCAATTGGACTTGCTGGGGGTAAGCAAATCTCCACATGCGCAACACACAGAGCTTCGCCCTGATCACTTTCTCAGCGTCACGTCAGGGCCCACCTTAAGAAGGTCTTGGGTTTCTCAACGTGGGAAGAGTTGGTCAAGAAGAACCCCCCTCTTTCCGCTGATCAGATCAAGCTGTTTGCAAACCCCAAGACCTCTGTCCTCGATGTCTTTCGGGATCGGAGGCTGCATTTCGACTTCGAACAGTCCTGGGAGAAGTTCGCCTTCAACCGCGAAGCGAGCAAGCTCTTCGTCGCTGATTTCGTCTCCAAAGTCAAAGCGGGCCAATACTCAAATCCTCCGGTGGAACCACGCTACATGACCGAACACAATGTCGCGATCGCCCTCACCGTATACATGGACACCTGCAGGAGGAACTACCGGGAGGTTCTTGATCCGGTCAGCGAGGACGAGAAGGAACGCCGAGCAGATTCTTCATGCAAGAATAGCCGTCGGGGCACAGTGAGTACCGCATTGCAGTGCGTTGCGTATGAACTCGGACTAAGCGTGCGGGACAACACAGCTCCTGCGCCAACGAAAAATCACGACCCAGCGGAGGGGCTGGGATCAATTCGACGCGCTCTGGGACGCGCTGACCCCAGCGAACATGAGCGACGACGAGACTGACTCAGAAAGCAAGAAGGGCAAGGGAAAGGTGACTCGACGCAGGAAGCGCCATTGGCCGACTTGGACCGTCATTCGGTCTCTCTGGCAAAGCGACGAGCTCGTCGAGTTCTTCCATGGAATCGACAAGCACTACAGGCGAGATTGGGAGAACCCGGGACGGTATAGCACGAAACGCAAGTCTAGCGGACAGCCTCCTCGCAGGCGCTATCTGAGGGACACTTCAAAAGTCGAAGACGGCGTTGTACCTCGAGGGTTGTGGCGTAACTGCTATAATCGTGCTTGGTTGAAGACCCTCCGACCCGACGAGGTCGCTGCCTTGCAGATCATCAACGCCGATTGCGACCTGAAGCTTCCGGTTCTCCCCACCGATACCGATGCAGAGTCCGCCGGAGAGAAAGATTTCGCTGCGGGGGAGGACGAGGAGATGGAATAGACGAGACCCAAGTTTGAGATGGCGGCGGAGGGTTACAGGTGTGTGTGCCTCCCTGCGAGTGCATGTATTTTGAGAACAACAGTGCTTGGTTCGGTAATGGATTCAATTTTGGCTTATTCATGAGACACGAACGACCGCTGGCGAGGATTGAGCGCGATGAGGGTGCGCCCTGTGGTACGGTCAGTCGCCCTGTAGTGCAAGTTGCACATGTGAGTTGCACATGGCACGGCGGCGTGGCACTCTGGACGTTGGTTTGGCTGGGAGGTGTTATTAGGCAGTTACACGGCACTCGTTATCAGGTGCGCAGTTACACAGTGTTGACGGGTGGGCGGAGACCCTTCGGAGTGGAACGCAGCGGGTTGCCCCTGCGGTGCGGGTGAGGTTGCGCTCTCGCGCGCATGGGCGGGAAGAGCCAAGCCAAGGCGAGCGCGGGACGCAAGGCGCGCGCACTCCAGCTGCGCCCGACCATGGATGGAGAGGAGACCCTTTGGAGTGGATGGAACACAGCGGGTTGCCCCTGCGGTGCGGGTGAGGTTGCGCTCTCGCGCACGGACAGGAGCACAGATGTGGATGATATGCGACGTTCGGTCGCGTTTCTTTACCACTAGGAGCGTTAGAGCTCAACCATGTGCAACATGTCACGCGAGTTCGCATTCCAATGTGCTGAGGTGCGGGAAGGAGAGAGAAGTCGCAATTCGGGGATTCTATTTACCCCGGCTTTCCTCTCCATTGCATGCACGTGGAAGGAAATCCCTGCCAGATCAATCGCCTTTGGGGAAAGTTAAACTTTGTTTGTAGACATTCATGATTGCAAAAGTGTCCGGCAAAGGTCAAGTTCGCCACGAGGATACCCGACGACGAAAGGCGCGGGAAAGGTAAAGTATCCCGCCCTTTCCACCATTGGCTGAATGAAAACTTTCCCTGCCATTTACCGGTCAGGAATATTTGCTCCAACGCCATTGTTTTCGCAGGACAACAAACGGGTGGCCTAGGCTTCCTATTTCGATATGGGACTGTGGCGAGGAAGGCATGGGAAAGTCTTCCTTCCCCATCCCTTTCCTTCCACCGGCTCTCCTTGCCAAAGGTAAACATCAACACCCCTTCTCTAGCGCGCGATATCTCCCGGTCAAAGTTTTCCTTTCTTGATCAGCGAAATGTGCTGTATTGGTGCGCAATATGTAAACTATCACTGGAAGGAAATCTGTTGGCATCTGTCCGAAAAAGGTAGGGCTTTGCGGGAAAATCACACATATTTCGCTTCGTCGTTTTCTGTCCTGTGCCTGTCGTGTGACATACGATTCTTCTTGAACGCCATCGACAAATTGCAGAAATAAGCTCACCTTACAAAGCTTGAATATCATAATCAGGCATCATCTCTTCCGAGGGCCTGTCCCCACCTCCTTCCACCCCTCTGAGACGCCACGCAACGCATCTGCGCGCCCTTTCGCCGCCGCGATTGAGTCGTCCCCCAGGAACAGCCAGAGCGGCATCTTCCCGTCCTTACCCGCCGCTCTGCCCTCCCCGCGCACGACGTCGACGAGCGCGTCCATGCCCTTCGCCGGGTCGCCCATGTTCGGGATGTGCGGACGCATCGCGAGCCGCTTGCGCAGCTCTTCGCGCGCCGCATCGTAGTCGGCGATCGGGTGCGCGGGCGTGTGCACCGTCATCCGCGGCGAGGTGTCGAACGTGCCCGGGGAGACGACCAGCACCCGCACGTTGAACGGGGCGAGCTCCGCGGAGAGCGTCTCGCCGTACGCTGTTCGTGTGGAGGGAATGAGTGACTGCCGGAGCCCGGAGTGAGGCAGGACGCACCGTGCACTGCGGCCTTGGTGGTCGAGTATGCGCCTGCACGGTGGTTATTTCATCATTAGTCGAAAATTACGACGCCTTGGCCATGCATCCTTACCAATTCCCTGTAAACGCGATGGTTAAGACAATTTATTGGCGGCTGCAGGACACACGCGAGTGACGCACCATGAACTCGCTCTTGTACACCGCGAAGCCGCCGAAGAGGACGAGCGTGCCCGACCGCCGCGCGCGCATGTGCGGCAGGAACGCGTTGTTGACGTTGATCGGGCCCGCGAAATTCGTTTTCATGAACTCTATGAACATGTCCGCTCTGTCCCTCAAATTCAGATCCTGTCAGTGCATATGTAAGCGATGACTTACCCTAGCTCCTCGCTCGGGCCCGACACTGCGTAAGCTGCATTGTTGACAACGACGTCGACGCGCCCCCAGTGGCTGATTGCCTTCTTCGCTATCTCTTGCAGGACGTCAAGGTGCCACGTCACGTCCAGCTCGAGGGCAAGAATATGAGTTTTGTCGATGTCGGGTTGCCCAAGGAGCGGGTCAAAGCGACTGACGTCGCGTGCCGTCGCGACCACACGATCGCCTCGCGCGAGGATCCGCTTGACAAGTTCCAGGCCAAAACCTCTCGAGGCACCTGAGACAAACACGACGTGTTAGTTGACAAATTCGTATGGGTAATTGAGACAACGGACCGGTTACCAGCCAGACAAGCTGCATGCTGGGTGGAGAGGTGAATGGTCCAGGCTGGGATTCGCCACTCGCATCGATTCATATACGCTCATCCGCAACTGGATCGTAGAAAAGAATGAACTCATCACGAGAAAGTCGGGCCATTCTTTGTAAGCTCTGAGCGATAGTCCGTTCGCGTCGCATCCCTGCTGTCGTCGAGAAGCTCCAGCTACGGAGAGAGAACTTTGTTACACATGCATATAACCGCCAGCGACTCGTCACACAGTTGTGGAGTACCAATGCAGTTTAACACCGAAGACACGTGGATATATGTGGACATTGATGCGTTGAAGCGAGCGAGCCCAACATTGATGTGTTGAAGCGAGCTTAGCAGAGGGCTGCGACCTCGCCGGATTTAACTTCAAGTTGAGGACTCGGCCTGGAGGAGTGACTGAGTACACATACACCTTTCATGTTAGCTGCAAACATCTGTCTCCGAGACCAAGGTTTTTGCAAGCCGAGAAGGATGTTGGAGAAATGGGGGGTGTAGCGGTTTAACACGTCTTCAGCTTCAACCATAAGACCGGGATCAGCGCTCATCCATGTCAAACGGAATAAAAACGCAGATTTAACCAGAATATCTCAATCCCCGTCTGGCCGACTACGACTATGGCTATGGCTGGCAGCTTCTAATATTCGCCACTTTCGAGTGAATGCAGCGCCTGCAGGTTGATCGCGCCCGGGGGCTTGGGCTCCTTGCCGCACGCCGTGGCGGTCAGATGTTCCGTGGTGCTGAAGGTGTTTCGTTTCGAATTCCTCAATCTCTCAAAAGGCGACTTGGTGGACTTGAAGCGGGGTGCAGGCGACCATAGCCGTAGCCATAGCCAGCCAGGCGGTGAATCTACCGTTCACCGATTCGACGGACAATACATAGACCAGCAGAAAACTCAGATATTGACGAGGTCTTCGGACCCCTTCGCCATCGACGGCACGTCTCATGCATCCTTCAAGTTCGAAGGCAGCTGTCTAGGAAGGAACATCAGAATATTGGTGCTCGCCAATTTATATGCTGCAACACTTACCATAAAGATGCTAGAAGGTCTGGATGAGATCCGACAACCTGACAACACTACCCGTTCGCCATCGGCGTTGGTGGACCTTGTGAACCCTCCGGAGTGTGTTCGCCGTTCCCAAGCACCTCTTCCAGCTCCTCTTCCTCCTCGCTATCGTTGCTCTGTCCCCCGTTCGGCGTCTCAGCTGCACTCAGCCCCGGCCCTTCCGGCAGGCGCGGGTCCCAGTCGAGCTCCTCCGGTTCCTCCTGCTCGACCTCGACGCGCGCCTTCCAGTCGTACTTGTCCCGCAGCAGCATGACCGCACGGGTGGCACGTGCGACCCGCTCGTCGTGCTCCGCGCGGATCTGCGCGCACTCCTGCAGGACGTCCTCGTACTCAGGGTGGCGGCCCCCGGCGCGGGACGCGGGGACGTGGCCCAGCACGCCCAGCGAGCCCTTGGTGTCCATGTGCTCCGCCAGGTGCCGGACGGCATCGGACTCGGCGTGGAGGACCTCGGTCGTCTGGTTGTTGCGGAGGAGGGGCATGAGCTCGTTGTCGAGCTGCGCGTCGGTGAGGCCGAGGCGCGTGTGCACCGCGATCTTCTCGAACGGGTTCTCGCGGGCAGCGGAAGTCGATCCAGAGGCTGAGACTGCGACTGAGATTGGTGGGCGGCGAGGAGGGACATGGAGAGGTTGTGGGACTGGGAGAGGAGGATGTTGTATTTGGAGAGGATGTCGGGCCAGGCGGGCATGGCGGGCTGGCCACCCATGTCGAGGGTGCGCTGGAGGAGCTCGATGGACTCGATGATCTGGTTGGCCTTGAACCTGAGCGACTCTAGCTGGGCCACGGGGAGGTTTTGGAGGTCGAAGGGGAGGCCGGACGGGCTGGTCTCGGGGGCGGGGGCGGTGACCCCGGGAATGTGAACACCGGGGATGTTCATGGATTCTAGTTAGTTGGATGAATGGGTCGACGAATGCGCGGAATACAATGCAGTTGGTGGTTGAGAGACCTACCTCGTGGTTGGAAGTGGGTTCGCTGCGATGGCCACTGGCGGGGAGGTGGGCAGTGGAGGATGGATTCGGGGACGGGGGCGGGGGGCGGGCCCGGGGAGCGCGTGGTTGATCGCGCTTCGGCGTCATGTTCCCACGAGGGTTGCAACCTTAAACTGTGCGCAGGTCGCGACTCGCGTGGTCTTCAACTTGTCCTCCTCCCCTCACCCATCGCCTGCATGTTCTCTCGTCTCGTCCTCCAACGCGTCTCTTCACGCGCATTTGCGCCAGGCGTCGGTGCTGCGGCCGCCGTGCGCTCGGTTCTGGTGGCACGTCAGCACCTGGCGCGCTCCTTTTTGACGACGGCACATCTGTCCGAGCCAGTTGCGAAGGATTCCGAGGGCACCAAGGCCAAATCCAAGGCCAAGGCAACCACTACGAAGAAGGCGACGACCACCAAGAAGGCTGCCACCAAGAAGGTTGCCACCAAGAAGGCCGCTGGCACCACCACAGCGACAGCGAAGAGGCCCAGAAAGAAGGCAGCGCCAGCCGACCCTGCAGAGCGCCTCAAGGCTCCGTTGAAGGGCACGTCCTTCTCCTTGCACCTCTAGCACACGGGCCATGCATGTTGTACATTGAATCTTACTCCTCGTTCTCGCAGACATCAAGTTGACCAAGGCCGACAAGCCACCCACCAAGGGACCCACCGCCTACTCTTTGTACATGCGCGAGCAGTACGTGATAGGTGCCAAGGTCAGCAACCGCGACGAGTTTATGGCCCGCTCCAAGGCCGTCGGTGCGCAGTGGAAACAGCTCTCCGATGAGGCCAAGAAGGTCCGTATTCCATATCCCGTATCCCCTGTGGTACCCCTCTCCCTGCCCTCCTCCGTGGCGCTCACCGTTGCGCACTACAGCCGTACTTCGAGAAAGAGAAGGAGCTCCGCGAGGACTACCACAAGAAGCTCGCGGCGTGGTTCGAGACCACGGAGCCGCGCATCGTCGCTGCGTACAACAAGCAGCGCAAGGCCGCCAACAAGCAGCGCATCCACGCGCCGCTCGACGCCCGCCCCGCCAAGCCGATGCCCGCGTTCATCCAGTGCGTTTCTCCTTCTCTCCTCTCACCACCTTCCGTCTTTTGCTATTCCGTCTTCTTCCTATCCTCCGTCCTTTTTTCTCTATTCGGAAGGATGACAACCAGCTAACCGCCTTGGCGCCCTCTCTCAGATTCAGCCGCGATGTCGCGGACCAGGTCGAGTTCCGCACCGACCTCGACCACAAGGAGGCGCTTTCGGCTCACGCGAGGGCCATCGCCGACAAGTGGAAGGCGCTCCCTGAGCAGGAGCGGGAGGTGCGTTCCTTTCTACCTGTAGACCCCGCGTGCATGCGTTGCGAGGCTGACTCGTACGCCCTTCCGTCATCAGCGCTACAAGATTCAGTACAAGGAAGCAATGGAGACCTACAAGCAGGAGCACCCCACCGCATGACGGGTTGAGAGTCTTGCGCTCGACTCCTCCTGATAGCCTATCTCAGTCTGTGTGGCCCTCAGGAGCGCAAGCGCCCTCCCTCCATCTGCTCTCGTAAATCTGGTCGGCAAAGAAGGCGTCCGTCGCCCCCAACGTACTCGGTACACCTGGAGACACTCGTTAATTCCTCACCTGGACCCGGATGTAATCTCGGCCACGTTTGTTTTTGTTTTTGTTTTTGTTTTCATCCCCTCCCACGACCTTACGTGAATCCAACAACGGGGCCCTCCCTCCCTCAGTAGATGTCTGCGCCTGCGCCGTTCTCAGTGTGGCATCTCTGTACATTACCTTACGACCACCCTTCATTCGATACTCTATATGCAATATGCGAATGTCATTCAGTTCCCACCGCTCGCTTCGCTTTCCCGGGCACGCATAGGACGGCTTGCGAGGTACATGGTCGTATGTACGCTGTGGGGACCAGGGGTATCACTTCTAGCATACAGCCAACTCGTGTCATAAATCAAGATTATATCCATCGGGGACCCGGGGGCGAGGCGAGTCGAGGCCCACGAGTGGAAGGCGGGAGGTAGGGAGGGGGCCTCTACGGACGAGACGACGGTGTGGGGTGTGGATGTGGGTAAAGAGCGACGAGGTGAGGTGTTTACGGATAAGGGTATGAGGTATAAGCTAGGTGGAAGGGTAAACTGGGGGGCGGGGGGCGCGAGCCGAACAAGTGCCAAGTGCGACGACGGAGCAGCGGTAATGATGCAAAACAAACACGAGAAGGACGCCATATGTATGGTAGAGAGACACACACCGCACTCGCTCCCCCCGCGTCCGTGGGGCGAAGAGAGGGAGGCAAGAAATGGAATGGGAAGTCGGGGCGATAACGAGAGCGATAACATAGATAGATTGTCATAACGCAAGCCACATCACAACCGTCCAGCAGCGACACCGAATCCTCAGCGCACACCGAAAGACCGAGAGACTGGGCCGTGTGGGTGATCACAGTCGGTGGCCCGGCACCGCCCAGAAGATCATGGTCAGCGCGACGGTGCAGGCGGCGACGAGGACGGACACCCAGATCGCGCGGCCGAGCAGCAGCTTCTTGACGTACGGCTCGCGGATGCTCAGCGTCCGGAACGGCGTGGACTCGGACTGGCCGAGGAAGACGAGGACGGGGTCCAGCTCGTACTGGTGCGAGATGAGGAACAGGATGGCCAGTGTATATGGGATGAAAAGCTGTGTGCCACCGCGAACGATCATCAGCAACTGGTGGGGAACGGGGAGGGCAATGCAGGAAGGCGGGTGCGATTTTGGAGGACTTGGAGAAACACTCACGAAGAAGCGCTTGGACCTAGGCTGCACGTCGAGGAAGATGAGCGAGAAGCCCGCCGCGAGCCCGATCCACAGGATGACGAGCCCCGCAATCAGGCGCACGAGCGCGGACACCGGCGTGAGGTTCCCAAACGCCTTCGCCCGCAGAAACCGCGGGAACGCGTCCTGCTCCATCGCCCGGTAGCAGTACTCCTTCTGCGCGTGGAACATGTCCGGGATCTGCGCCATTAGCGACACCTCCGTCTGCGTCTTCGGCTCGTGCGTGCTGCTCAGTGGGAACGTGTGGATCCGCAGCGCAGGCGGCAGGTAGATCTCGTGGTTCTCGTTCGACCCGGGCGCCGCCCCCGCCGGCGACAGGTAGCGGTAGTAGATGCGTTCCGCCGACTCGATCAGGTCTCTGCGGCTGATCGCCTGCGAGCGCGGGATCACCGTCGGCGCACGGGAGGCGCGCTTGAACAGCGTCGGCGTGCGGCCGGACAGCGAGAACGGCGTCGTCGACCGTGGCGGCTCCGTCGTCCCGACGGCAGTGTGTCCTGGGGACACGGACCGCATGCGCGGGCTGGGGCTGCGGGCCGCCTTCTCGTCGAACCCACCCGCGGCGAGGTTCTGCTTGTCCTGGTCGCTCAGCATCTCGCCCGTGCTCGCCGTGCTCCGCTTCGTGCCCGTGGCCGGGTTGAGGCCGACGACGGTGCCGTAGATGGAGCCCCGCCGCCTCGCGTAGTCCCAGTACTCGGGCCAGTCTTCGCGGATCGTCCGCCCCGACTTGCGGACGTCCTTGAAGTATGCACGGCAGAGGTTCTCGTGCTGCTGGACGTCGAGCCAGAAGTCTAGGATGTCTTCTGCACCTTCACGCTGCAGGAAAAGGCTGGATATGTCGTGGACCGCGGATCAGGCATGAGGCAGATGAGGGAGGTGAGGAGGTATGTCGTAGGAGGCAGCCTGGCAACTCACTAGAACATGAAGAGGTCGACAGGGGGGCGTGTGCGGCGGGAGAGGACTTCGGTGAATGTGGGGAAGGCGGTTCTTGCGGTCTTTGGCCCAGTCATCTTGGCGGCGTTGCTCGTCGTCCATCGGGGCGTCGGCGTCGTGGGAGGGAGTGAGGAGGGCTTGTCGCTCACGACAACGCGGCGGCCGCATTCAACAACCGCAAAATTCCCATGAAACATCAGAAAACATTGCCATATCTGGACTTAACGGCACGTTATTCGCATTACTATTTGTTTCACACTCAGACTTACGTGACGATAAGTCTCGCTAATATTGACCGATATTCGCCGACAACGGCCTCCACCTCATCCTCCTCGTCGTTCACCGCCATGTCGTCGTTTGCCAAAGCTTTGTCGCCTGCGGTCAGGGAGATCCGCATTCTGTGCTGCCAGACGGGTGCTGCGTCAGCTGGGACTAGGTGAGTCGCGCATATACCCACCTCCAACGACGTGGACCGACGGTTTGCCAGGCAATTCATCACCTCCCACTACCCCACGTTGAAACAACACAACCCCGACCTCCCGTCCTCATCCGTGAGGCGAAGGGCACGCCTGCGAGAGTGTTTGCGCGGTTTGGTGCGTCGACCTAGCTGTCAAATTGCGTCCTTGAATGCCGCTGACAAGATCACCCGTAGAACGGGGGCAGGAGAAGCACGTTGAGGTTGAAGGGCTTTCGGCTGCAGACGTTGCCTCACGAATTCTCAGCTGGTTAGCTCGTCATGAGTCGGTTGGTCCAGCTTGATGTACTCGCACTTATCCATTCGCTGTTGGGAGCCTTGTGCTCGGGGAGGCTTGATGTACTACCGCATGACCTCGAGCAGGGTGTTGCTTCCAGGTGTGTGTTCTGCTCCGACCCTCAACAGGCATCTGCGATATCTCCCGTACTCGCATGATGACTTGCTTGCGACCACATGTATGCATGTCAACGGCAAGTCGTGAGTTGTGTTAACCTGCCCGCTCTCCAACTTATCGAATGCTACGACTCGTCGGGATGTGAAACGAATATTGACCACCGCAGCTTCCATCCCCATTCCTTCTAAATGTCGCCCTGACCATGGTCTCGTCGGCGAGGACGCTTCGTATGAACTTTCCCCTGCGCCTTGCGTGCATTCGGAGGGAAGATTACCTGACATCCGCGACCAGATCCCAACCATCCTTGGGTCGGCATTTCCTGTCTCAAAGCTTGCCGTCAACGGGATACAGTAACTCTGCTGAGCTGGCGCAGTTGTCGACGTGTCTGCACGGACGATTGGCGGCTGCAACGCGACTCACAATATCTTCGCATATACCGAACACAGGGAGCTCCGCGAGGGCCATGGTTGTACTCGGCGTACGCGAGGAGCAGGGCGGCGTTGACACCAACTACCGCATCAGCGCCCTGGACCCTGCCTCTCGCCGAAGCGGCTTGGGCGATGCACGACGAGCTTCGCGCAGACCTTCCAGGCTGGGGGAAGCAGTCAACGGGATGCCAAACACCTCCAAACCGCTATCTCGCAATATCTGGCTCCAGCACCCCAATGTGAAGGACGGCATCGAGACTGGGAAGGACATCAACTTTCCGACCCAGTCTCATGTTTTGAGGAAAAGTTCCATGAGGAACTGGGCGATATCGGCGGTGTTCAGAAGTTCGACGGAGCAACGTACAAATATTCTACAGTGGAGGAACACGCATCTGCATGGTGCGCTTGCCTTCTTCTGATCTATGGTTAGCTGATTGTATTCCTATGTCCACTGCACGAACGCAAACCACATCTTCGGCGATGGCAGAGGAAGACAGTATCTTGGAGAACACCAGTTGCGTCGACCATTATACATCACACAGCCCAGGCTTTGCGGATGAACCTCCCCGCGCATTTACTTCTTGCACCGCAACTTGTGAGTCTTCCAGTCGCTTTTCTGGCATTCGCGCGAGCAGTATGCCACCTTCCTGCAGCCCGAACACCTCGACAACTTCCGGTCCCCCGACTCTTTCTTCTTGCACGTCTCACACCCTACTTCAGGCTCTGCAACAGCATCGGTCATTGCCGCCGTCTGATTGCCATAGCCACTCAACCCGCTCGCGTGCCCACTTGAAAGGGCGGGAGAACGAGTCGGGGTCGGGTATGCTGGCGCCCCCGAGATCGCTGCGTCCCGCGGTCCTTGCAGCTCCTCAGGATAAAACACGTCCTCGATATACGAGACGGGGAAGAGCGGCGACAGCGCGATCCGCGTCGCGAACGGCGCGAGCTTCCTCCACGCGCCGCCCCGCCGCCGCATCGCGCCCACGTCCTTCCCGCGTCCGCAGCTGCACAGCGGGTCCCCGTTCATGCCGACGTCGAGCGGGATCCTGCCCTGCGCGGCGTACTCGCAGTTCGCGCCGTGCGCCCACGTCGTGCGGCACCGCTCCGCGAGCGCAGGCAGCATCTGCTTCCACGCGCGCAGCGTGTCCGCGTTTTGCACGGCAACGGGCATCCACCCCTCTCTGAAGAGATCGTTCTTCGCGGACGAGACGGCGGGCGGGCTCGCGGGCGTGGTGGTCACCACGAACGCATCGCACACCATGGTGTGCGCGGCGACGTCGAAGCGGACCTTGTCGACGAGCAGGATCGTGTCGAACATCTTCATGTTGTCCCCGAGGTCGCTGAGCAGCACGAACTCGTGCGCGGGCTCGTTTCGCCCGATCCCCACCGCTTGTTTCATGACGAACGTGATGGCATTCTTGATGTTGGCCAGGACGTCGGGGTGGGCAGGGTCCATGATGGCACTGCACTCGCGCTGGGAAAGCTGGTAGGCGAGGTGCATGGTGTACCATTCTTCTAGGCGGGCAGTGTCGTTACGGTCTACATCCAGGACTGGGAGCTGATCAAGGACGACGCGATGGAAGTTCCAGGGGAAGAGAGACGTGTTCGCGCGGACCACGGGGAATGGGTTGACCTTGAAGCCGTCGGGCTTCAAGAATGGTACGGCGACCGGGACAATCACCTGCAAGTACGCAGTTAGACAGAGAGCAGCATCAGGTGCTGGCGAGTTACCTCTATGTAGGAAGACTTGCGGGCGAGACGCAATTTGCGCTGGCTGCCCACGATGGGCAACGGGTAGATCAACGTCTGTGTGCGGTCGCCCAGAACGACCTGAATGGTGCACGGCGAGCATTGCGAAACAATGGGCATCGCGCCATCGGCGAAGACGGCCTGTGCCATCGTGTCCGTGATTTCAAGCTTTGCTGCCAGAGACGTGACATGCACTCCAGCGTCATCAATATCTACGCGCACGGGTTGCTGTCGTCCGATGGCTACAAGCGTATCAGCCAATTCCTGAGGTTGGACTGCGACTGTGGTCTTCGGGGCGGGGGTACGTGGACAGAATGGCTGCTCGGGCATAAGATGCACGTGTTTCGTGTCCTCCAAGCACGCACGGAACACAGACCGCGACGATGCTATGGGTGGAACGACAGCAACCAGCGGATCGTTCCGTAGTCCCAGCTCGACGAAGACGTCGCCAGGGGGTGTCTCTTTGAGCAGGCCTAAGACGACGGTCAGAACGACGAAACTGACAACGATGTCGGCGCCGTTGTTCCAGCCATTGGGGTCCTCACAGATGGAGACATCTGGATGGGCCGGTGTTCCCGCATCGACGACCGTTCCGTAGGCCGCACGTCTACCGAGTGGAAAACATGCCGTCCTCGAGGTAACTTGATGTAACAACGCAGCCACACTGCGGGTAGCCTTATGGCAGTTACGAATGCTCTCCATCCTGGTGAATTCAGTGCGAGGGACCAGAAGGAAGATGCGTGTGAGAAGGGGGAGGCTTTTCCAATGCGAGAGTCGCCCTCCCATTGGCCTGCAGACCTCTTCGAGTGTGCCACCCGTGAGGGTGTATAGTGAATAGCGTAACAGCTGCGCCTGGAGCTCGACGTGGCCCTCTACGTCGTGGGCCGGCCCCTGGAAGGAGCTCATGACATCGCGCCATTGCTGTTTCGATATCGGTAGGGAGGTGCGGATAAAGTCGAGGAACATGGCAAAGGCCTCGCGAGAGGAACAGAGATATGAATATCGTTGGAGCTTCCCGTTTCAGGTCATCCGGTTTCATTTTCTCGACCAAGGTCTGCCAGTAGGCGTGCGATGGGTCTTCATATTTGAACATGTCGACGTAGATATTGTGGAGTAACTTGATGAGCTGAGGAGTGTTGAAATACATGGGCGTACGATGGCCGCTATCTGGGCATGCAGATGGGTCGCCACTGCTGGGTCGCTTCCAGGTGAACGAGTGGTGATGTCCATCCTTATCGTTGGAGAAGACGAAGTTGGTCATGTCCTCGTGTGTGTTGCAACTGCTCGCGAACCCCGAGAGTGCATCCGCAGGAGCGAGGTCCATCAGAATCGCCACAGCAGACAAGCTGGCGAACATCGTGACTTCAAATTCTGTGCGCAGGTTGGGGGCAAAGATCAAGACCGACGCCGTATACAGCACAGAACTCGATGATGCCATGAGAATCGGAGCGGCAGCAAGGAAGATGTTGAGCAACCCCAGATAGTCTGCAATATTTGAGGTGTCGATGACGTCGAAACGAGTGGGCGCACCGTAGTCAGCGTATTCCTCCAGGTTCAGCTCCAGCGTGCGCATGGTCCATGGCGGCACCCTGGGTGTGGCGAGTGGCTGCGTTCGAACACCAGCGTTCTCACCGAATTCCCGTAGACATTGGGCAACGGCAAGGACATCACCAAGCACAAAGCGTACGACGACTCGGAGACCGTCGTCCTCCTCCAGGATAGTTGCGCTTCCGAAGGCAGAGGTCCACGCATGGAATTGAGATTTGGCAGACTCGACGAGGTCAGCCACGGTCAGAGTGTGGTTGGCGTTGCCGAAGAGGGGAGCGTGATGGAAAGGAACCATGGGATCGGTATTGGGTGAGACATCGAGTCCTTCCCCTACGCGGGAATA
The DNA here is from genome assembly GCA_002900995.3 of Ganoderma boninense. Classification (NCBI taxonomy): domain Eukaryota; kingdom Fungi; phylum Basidiomycota; class Agaricomycetes; order Polyporales; family Polyporaceae; genus Ganoderma; species Ganoderma boninense. Next base: position 3,228,200 of record CM035312.1, on the reverse strand, counting down.
GAAAAAAGTCGAGTTTGGATGGATAGAATCTGCAACGCTTTGCTTGTCTGTGAACGTCGTTCCCGTTTCCCAATACCGCCGGTGATGCTCGGTAAACAAACCGGATCTCCTAGACTGCTCGAATAAGGGCCCGGCCGCGACGACGGGATTGAGGTAATCCTTTGGGACGTTTGCGGCAGCGTGTTTGAGCTCCTTGTCCATCACCGCTTGAAGTTCTCGCAATCGCTGCAGCCTCGATGGATGGTAGAAATCGGCATAGAGCTCCCAATGGCGTCGCAGCTCCGAGAGGGTGTGATCGGTCCCGATCTTGATAATCGCGCCGTACGGCGACGATCGCCACGACTCCATCGAGTCGTAGGTTGCCAACTTCTTGGACTGTGAAATGAGAGCTGAACGGGAGTCGATATCAAGATACATGTGGAAGAAGATGTTCCACATAGTCGACTCCGCGACACGATCCAAGATCATCGTCAACAAGAGCACATTCCTCGCTGTACATGTATGAGTATGTGAATAGCGAAATATCGAAGATGTACTCACCTAGCACTCCTGGTTCGTAGTCACAGCAGGTGAAATCCAGCTTCTTGCGCACTGCCATGGGAGAGTAGAATCAGGTGAGGGTCGCATATATGATCAAGAACGTTTGAACGGACAGATATTTGTTTTCTCACAAAACACGGTGTAGAGATAATGTTCCTCGGATCGCCGCATGGGAGGAGGAGGATATTTGCAGGCCCGTCTGGAGGAAGGTCTCGGGTGAGAGAGAGAGGGGCCGTGTTCCCGATGGGGTAGGGACGCATACAGTCCGGGTATTTGGAGGCAGGACGCCATGAAGGCTCGAGAAGGGGGGCGACGAGTTCAAGTCCAGCCCATTCTCCTGGCTTTTATATGGAGACTGTGCGAACCTTGAGCCTATTCCTCTGTGACACGCGTTGCATTAAGGACGACTTCTGCCGTCGGCGTCTGCCGACCTGCAGTTGGAACAAACATGAGTTCAGAGGGAACCAGTGGGCAGCATAATAGCTCCTCAGCATTAATGTATACCTAAAAATTAGCATACAGTTTATCCTCAGCAAGGCAGAAGACCGAGATGACAATCATAGGCGGAACCAAGACCGATGGGCGCTTGATATTCGGAATCGCCAACCTGCGCTTGCGGAGTTCGGAGGATCCGTGGTGCAGGACCACTCCCACGTCTTGGAACCTCTACATCTTCAATATTGTATTAAGAACTTCTTACCGCTGTGCTAATCCATCTGAACAGTAGACTCTCCGAGTACTTAGTCGGTGTCCTCAAGCATGGGCGCGGGGCCAGGGAAAGATACCTCCAACGATAGTTTTAGCACGCCGGGCAATCCAACGACACGGACACCTCAGCTACGGGCATGAGGCAACTTCACATTCCACATTCTAAGTCGAGCTTGCGTCATGGTGACTACCTCCAGGCTCCCTTCCGTCCCAATTTCTCGTGATTTTTCGCCTCACAAATCACTTGAATCGTTCCGCTCCGGAACCAACACGACCCGCGTCCACTGTCGCGGGGCAACTCCCCACTACAAACAGCGATTGCGAAGTTGAAGCGATCCACACGGGACCGGCCTGAGCACGTCGACGAAACACCTGAGTCGTGGCAGACCTACGTAGTAGACTACGAATGATTCCACGATGTGCAGCCCGCGGTCTCAAATGCCCTGCATATTCTTGCATCGCAACTTGTGCGCCTTCCAATCGCCTTTCTGGCACTCCGGCGAGCAGTACAGCGCCGTCTTGCAGCGCGCACACTTGAGCAGCTTCACGTCGCCCGCTTCTTGCTTCCTGCACCTATCGCACGCTTCGCCGCCGATTTTGCAGGCACCGCCCGCTGACCGTCCACGTCGTCTCCCTTGACATCCGTCGTCGACTGGGACTCGACGGCAGCGGCCGGCCCGCGCACCGGAGGAGGAGGAGGCCCAGGGCTTGTGAAAGGGTCCTCGTCCTCGTCGGACCCGTCGAGCATGGCGTCCAGCGGGAGGATCTGCTCGACGTGCGCGACGCCAAAGAGGGGCGACAGTGCGACCCGCGTCGCGAACGGCGCGAACACCCGCCACAGCCTGTCCCCCATCATGCCCTCCACGTCCTTCCCCCGCCCGCAGCTGCACAGCGGGTCGCTCTGGGACGGCTCGCCCAGCCCCTTGGGGGGCTCGCGCGGGACCTGCCAGCGCACGCTCCCGTCGGCCTGCACGACGCGGTACTCGCACGTCTCGCCGTGCGTCCACGTCGCGCGGCAGCGCTCGGCGAGCGCGGGCAGGAGGCGCCTCCACAGGCTCATCTCACGCTCCCACCCGAGGACGGGGGCGTGCATGACGGCGGGCCCGGCGGCGAGGTACGGGAGCGCGGCCTGGACGTGCGGGAGGACGTCCGCGGAGAGGACGACGACGAACGCGTCGAGGACCATGACCTGGCTCGTGTCGTCGAAGCGGACCTTGTCTGCGAACAGGAACGTGTCCGGGTCCTTGCGCGGGTTGTGCTTCAGCCCGAAGATGCGCTTCGGGAGCTCTTCGAGCCCCGCGGCGACCATCATGATCCCGCTCGTCGTCATCTTGACGTTCGCGAGCGGGTCGTCGCGCGGCAGGTGGTTATCGAACAATGCGCGCTCTCTGAGCGAGCACGGTTGGCTGAGGTGGTAGCCGTACCAGGACTCGAGCTGTGCGTTGCTGATGTTCGTTCTATCGAGGACGGGGAGCTGGTCGAGGAAGACGCGGTGCAGGCTCCAGGGGACGAGGGAACCGTTGGCGGAGACCACTGGGAACCGGTTCATTTTGTAGCCGTCGGGCTCGAGGAACGGGATCGCGACGGAGACGATCACCTGCATATACCCAATGAGTATCTCGTAGTTGACATGGCGCACTCAAGTAATGATTTCGCCTGCTCACCTCAACATAAGATGACTTGCGCGCGATGCGCAATTTGCGCCGGCCTGCGCTGCCCGCGATAGGCACAGGGAACGCGATGATCTGCTTGCAGCTGCCCAGAACGACCTGGACGGCGCACGGCGAACACTGCGACACCGTAGGCATGGTGCCTCCCACGAAGACGGCATGGGCTCCGGCGTTCGTGATTTCGAGCTTGGCTGTCAGGGATGCAATGTTCTTAGCAGCATCGTCCAGCTCTACACGCACGGGACGCTGGTATCCGATGCCTCCCTCCTTGTCCTGTCGTGTCAAGGCGCGTGTAGGATCCGGAGAAGACCGTCCACCTGAGCTCTGGACGGTGTGCGGTGTCTGGGGCTCAGGGAGAAGGTGGACGTAGTCCGTATCCTCCACGTTGGCGCTGAAGATTGTCATCCCGGGCTCTAGGGCACGGATGAGGCGCGTGTTCGGGTCGCTGCGTACCTGCAGCTTGACCATAGGTGCAGGCGGCTCGGCCACGCGGAGGATGTGGCTCGGGACGACGAAACTGACAACCAGGTCAGCGCCGTTCGCGTAGCCATCGGGATCCTCCTGGAAGGACAAGCTCGGTGCAGCAGCCGTGCCCGTGTCGACGAGGGTGCCATACGCCGCATTTACTGACTGGAAGACGTGCGGGTCCTGGTCTTGGCCGTGGTCGATGGCGCAATGCATCCACACGGTCAACACCACATTGCTCCCGGCGATGCTGTGCTCCAGCTTCGCGAACGCGTCGCGTGGGACCTTCAGGAAAATGCGGATGAGGGGAGGGACGCTTGTCCAGGACGAGAGTCGGCCAGGCTCAGATGCGGTCGAGGGTTCGCTCTCGTGGTCCAGCACGGAGACGGTGTGCAGTCCGTAGCGATACAACTGCACGTCCATGTCGCTATCTGTGAGCTTGTCGAAGTGTGGCTGGTTCTCCGAGCGCATGTCGAGGAAGGAACGCATGACGTCTGACCATTGCTCCTCGGATATTTTGAGGGAGGAACGGGTGAAGCCGAGGAAGGCGGCGAACGCCTCTCGAGAGGGAGACACTGTGACACCATGGAGAAGGGCCCTTGCCAGAGCGTCGTTGCGCTCTTTCGCCGCTTTTTCAATCGCTGGCGCGTGATCCGGGTCCTCGCTTCTGAACATGTCCAGGTAAATGTTGTGGAGTAGTCTGGCGAACTGGCGAGTGTCGAAGGAAAACGGGACCCGAGAGCCGCCATCAGGGTACGCCAGTGGGTCTCCACTGCTGGGGCGCTTCCAGGTGAAGCTCTGTTGGAGTATGTCGTTGTCCTTGGGGTTGACACAGGTTATGGCGAGCTCGTTCATGTTGCACGTGCGGGTGAACCCCGACACCACGTCTATCGGAACGAGGTCCATGAGGATGGCCACGACCGACAAGCTAGCAAATAGCGTCGCTTCGAATTCGATGGCTGGATTGGAAGAAAGGAGCTCTAAGGATTCCGTGTACAGCACAGAACTGGAGGAACGAGTGAGGAGGGGAGCGGTGGCGAGGAATACATTGAGTAAGCCGACGTAGTCTGTGATATCTGAGGTATCGATCGCGTCGAAGCGTGTCGGTGCACCAAGGTCAGCGTACTCCGCCAGGTTCAGTTCCATAGGTGCAGTAGTCCATGGTGCGACCGTAGACATCGTCCACGGGTGACTTGGTTCGCCACTAGTTGGGGTCTCGGGAAATTCCCGAAGAGCTCGGGCAATGGCGAGAGCGTCGCCAATAAGAAAGCGCACCACAACAGGAGTTGTCTGGTCATGCTGCGTAGTCGCCGTTCCGAATGCAGAGCACCACGCACGAAATTGGAGCTGAGTAGAGTCGATCAGGTCTTCGATGGTGAGAGCCCGGTCACCGGCGTTTCCGAACAGAGCATCATGAGGGAAGGGGACTATCGGATTGGTGTTGGGTGCAACGTTGTATCCTTCCCCGAAACTGGAGTAGAAAAACGTGGAGTTTGGATAGGTCGAAGCCGCCAGCATAGCTTGATCTGTGAATGTGGTCCCCGTTTCGCAGTACCGTCGATGGAGCTCGCCGAATAGAGAGTCGGCCTGGGAGTGTAGGCATAGGAGACCAGCTGAACGGGCAAAAATTCTGTTATCCCTGTGGGGAGAGGACGAAGCCTCTTCTTTGAGCTTGCGATCCATCGCTTCCTGAAGGTCTGGAATCCCTGCAGCTTAGAGGGATGGTAGAAGTCGGCATAGAGGCCCCAATGACGCCGCAGCTCCGCGAAGGTGTATCCGTGCCCATCTTTATGACGGCGCCGTATGGTGACGCCCTCCATGCTTCGAGGGAAGTGTAGGATGCGAGCTTTTCAGAGTGAGAGACGAGAGTCGAACGAGAGTCGGCGTCAAGGTGCATGTGGAAGAAAATATTCCACATAGTCGGTTCCGCCACGTGGTCCATGATCATTGTCAACAGGAGAACATCCCTCGCTTCATGAACGTGTGAGGATGCGGATAAAAAGAGATCGGAGACGTACTTACCTAGGATGCCCGGATCATGGTCACAACAAGTGAAATCCAAGCTTTTGCGCACTGAAAGAGTTTGGAGCAAAGTGAGAAAAAAGTCCGGATCGTCGAGATTGAACGTACCGCGGCTCGATCTCTCACAAAACACCGTGTAGAGGACATTCCTTGTATCTCCGCATGGGAGAAGAAGGATGTTTGCAGGCCCGTCCGGAGGAAGGTCGCGGGTGAGACAAACGGGAGTGGTGTTTCCAATAGCATGGAAAAGGTTGGGGGCAGTGACATGGAGAGACGACGCCATGGAGGGTCAGGATAACGATCGCGACCCGACGCCGTGGGGTACATGGTCGCATACCCCAACTTTACGTGTATACAATGCATGTGGCATGAAGAAGGCTGCTCTCGGCTTTTTCCGACCACGCACCCCGGGAGACCCTGTGGGATGAGTAAGGCGCGAGGCGATGTACAGTGCCAAGTGCCGAAAGGAAGGCGAGCGACGACGCATATCAGAAAAAGACGGTGTTGACATTTCCGGAAACGCCAGCATCTACAAGCGTCTCGTTGACGGGGGCGCCCACATTGCCAGAGAGCACAGGGGAGAGGGGCAGGACGAACACGTCGGAGATAACGGCGTCCGCCGTGTCGTCGACGCGGAGCTTGTCCACGAACTTGAACAAGAAGAGAAGAGCATCCTCGGGCCCCGGCTGGCGTCGTTGCATTCGTGCAGCACGAGGAGCCGCGATTGTGACTCGAGCTTGTGTGTGTTGACGCGAGCATAGTTCACCAAGATAGAGTAGACGTTGTCATTGATGCTCGTGAGGACTTCAGAGTCGTTCCGAGCGACGACGCTTTCACGCGCGTATACCTGAGAGCTGACGTGAGACTTGTGCCATTTCGCAACAGCTGCAGCATTCGAGGACGCTATTTTCAGTCCCAGGAGAGTGAGGCCGTAGACTGGGACGTGGTAGAAGTTCCATGCAGCCGTTGTCTGACACCCTCCGAGTCGCACATCGGGGAACGGGTTCGGCTTGTAGCCGCCTGCCTGGAGAAACGGGATGGCGCATCTGCAACGTAATTGTTATCTTTCTCATTAGTCTGAAGTGAAGGGAGCAGTACGCAGGGAGATGGCATACCGCGAGATAGGACGACCTGCGCTCGCTCTGCACCTTGCCGCTGAAGACTACCTGACCGTCGCTTGCAAGTTATCGAGGGCCTGCCGCTCGTACGACCATTGCGCTTTGCGGCCCGATCCTTGAAAAGGCACTGCGGCCATGACATGAGCAACATAAAGGACTGGCAGGAGGCCAACTTCGTGGCTCTTCATCCGAATAAACAACGTCTAAGCGTTTGCAGCGCGGATCTTCCCATGAATGAGTACGAGAAACGTTACGTGTCTCCTAGTCAAAAAGTTGGATTTGAAAAACTGTCGCGATCAGAAAATCGAAATCAGCTGTGCCAACAAGTTCGCTGGAAAACTTGTTCGCTCTTACCATGTGAATCACAAACCTGAAGCAGAGCATCTATGATTCCTTATATAGTGGCGCTGATTTCGAGTAGATGTATGCGCACTTCTTCGAGACCTACAGGAGGTCTGCGAAGAGCATCGTGGAGGAACGTTGCAAGAGGATGTCCTGATCACTGTCAGACGTCGACGTCGGGGGAGCCACGAAAACCAACATGCACAAATAGCTGTAAATAGGGCACCACAAAGCTGAATCCGGAGCAACTCCGGCTGGCGATAGGGTTTTCGCCATAAATCACTTGAAGGGTTTGCTTCATTCGACTGAGGGACAGAGGGTCAGTCTCTCGGTACGTCAATTATAGAGGCTATCGTATCCCTGCCCATTATGATGCAAATATAATACTTACAATGATACATGCAGCTTCACATACCAGGGCAAAGTTCGGGACTCAGACTCGGATGCCCGTGAGTGACGGCGCAGCAACGGACGCCCACTGGCAGAAGGGACAGCTGAGAGTCTGAGACGGTTTATTACAAGTCTAGGAACTTGCTTGATAACAACAATATACAAGCGTAGGCGGCGAGTAGCGAAAAAATATAGTCAAGAAACAGCTGGTGGCGGCGAACTTGAACGAAATGCCAGCTTTGGATGGGATATCACGTCGACATCCGGGTCCTGACGCGGGGCGAGTCGAATTGAAGAGAATAGTGTGGCAGCCTGCAGGCACGCAAAACCACACTAACCATGCGACATTGACAATACCGTACGCCAGATTCAGGAAGTCATGATAGACGGCACAACACCCCACCCAGTCTCTTCACGACCCTTCGCCCTCACTTGACGGAAAGCCTTGCATCGCAACTTGTGATTCTTCCAGGTGCTTTTCTGGCACGCAGCAGAGCAGTGACTCGGACGCGGCGCCCGGCAACCCGAACACAGCAGCAGCTTCAAGTTCCCCGCTCCCCCCTTCTCGCACCGGTCGCACGTCGCTGGCCCCATCGCCAATGCACGATCGGGTGGAAGCCTCGATCCGACCATTGAGCTGTTACTCCCAGCACCGATCCTTTCGCCTTGAGCGATGCGTCCGTTGATCCTCCCCAGGCGTTACGTCGGATACGGCGCGCCCAGGGTAAGGCCCCGCCGCACTACGTCTAGGGAACGTGCACGCAGGGCAGCGTGTTTACTACCTCCGGATACTCAGGTCGGCAACCAAGCGTTCGCAGACTACGACGGCTCTACGTATGAGACCGCGGTGAGGGTCGAACGCGCTCACGACCGGAACGCAAACGCCTTCCGAAAGTGCGAGTCTCTTCTCTGCCCGCCGCAATGCGCATGCCGTTCACGTCGATTTTCCCGGCAGCCGCGCTCCCTCCTCGGAATCGAAGTGAAGCTGAGTCTTCCCCACGGAGGTGTACTCGCAGTTCGCGCCGTGAATCCACGTCGTTGCGCGTCGCCCTTTGACGAGCACGGGCCGCAGCCACGTCCACGCACGCGCCTCTGCCTCCCCGCCATGCACGCTCACGTTCGAGACGCCTCGATTTCTGGCGATTAGCGGTCCCAGAGGGTGATTATGGAGCCCATAAGGCCAGGAGAGCCGGAGAGGGGCCGGACAAACGTATCCGACTCGCAGACGACGGCGTGCACTGGGGCGTCGACCGGAAGCGCGTATTTGTACACGAAGAGACGCGGAGCACGCTCAAGTCGGTACGTATTCCACCGCCATCGTGCACGGCGAAGAACCGCGCCTTGGCCTTCTGTGCTCAAAGATCCCTGTGCAATGCGGCGGAGGGTGGATAGCTTTCTTGATGCTTGAAAAAACGGCTGAGGCGACGGAGGCTTCTCAGTCGCGGCGGTCTCATGTTGGTCTCACGTGCGGACACCTGGGAGCGGCGGTGAGGATTGTCCCGCTTCGCGACGCGTGCCGCGTCCTGAAGCGAGAAGTGATATGCTCATGGAGGTAGAAGGGCAGAACGATAAATGGAATGCGGTGAAGGTCCCCAGGAGACTGTCATCTATGGTCATAGTTCAGAATCTGAATGGCTAGAGCTAGAGAACACGATTAACGGAACACGCACCTAAGACCCCCGGATCGACGTCGAAGCAAGTGTAGCCCAAGTTCTCGACATCGCGGCAGGGCAGCACAAGAATGTTCGCCGAGTTTTGTTTCAGGAGCCACGTAGCCAGTCAAGGTCAAGCATATACCACAAGCATTTCCGTTAGGGTAGAAGTGGTATATCCTCGTAGCCAGTGGAGAGAGCAGAGAGACGAAGCCGCCAAGACAAGGAGACGTGAGGATGAGGAGAGATTCCGACCGCCATGTCGCTCTGGGTCGCGATGGTCATGGTTGGTTGCGATGAGGAGGCAGTCCAGTGAATCGTGATTTCCAAGCTCTTCCGCGTCAATCAGCTATAGAACAAATACCTACAAACACAGAGAACCAGGGAAGCGCCCACGTTTCTCCCCATCGGACGGAAACACAGAGGTAGACACCAGGTCGAACACTTTCAACTCGAGGCCTCTGCTGTCCGTCTGCCTGATTTCGGAGGGAGCTCGCAGGAAGGCAGGCCCGGATACCAGGAGCAGCGCTTGGACTTCGCGTCGAAGGTTCCTCTGAGATGGCCCGGGACGGCCACTGTCCGCCTGCTTGATTTCGGGGGGAGCTCACAGGAAGGCAGACCCGGGTACCAGGAGCAGCGCTTGGACTTCGCGTCGAAGGTTCCTCTGAGATGGCCGGGACGGCCACTGTCCGCCTGCTTGATTTCGGGGGGAGCTCACAGGAAGGCAGACCCGGGTACCAGGAGCAGCGCTTGGACTTCGCGTCGAAGGTTCCTCTGAGATGGCCCGGGACGGCCACTGTCCGCCTGCTTGACTTGGAAGGAAGTTAGCACCCCGATGTTTTAGATCGGCTCCTTCGGAGGTGTCGGCTTGGGCGTATGAAGACCAAAAGGTAAATCTAAACACAATGTATCCGATATGTCGCACACTTCGCAAGAAAACCATACGATCGCGTGAGTGGGAGTCGGGATGAACGCCACATGTCAATGCTAGGTGAATAATGGAGGCAGGCGATGAAGAGGACGATGAAGATTCAAGGGATATTATTATCTCATGGTGAAGCAAACGGGAAGATGTGCTACATCCGAGCAGTCTGAACGTTTCACACCCACAGCGGTCAAATTGGCACTCTTCGGGCTCATTTGACTTCGCGATAGATCATGCCAGGTATACCAGAGCTACCAGAGTGGGAGGTGGAGGCGAATTGAGCCACGACACCCTCCTAGATGATGGGAACCGATTTGAAAGGGAATATTGGGCCTGGCAAAATGGTGTATCTGCTGAGCTGCATCAATTTGGAAGGTCCGAACAGAGTAAAACTGACTTCCACACTATCACAATGTTCACGGTTTGAGGAGCTTGAGAAGAATCACCAACCATCGAAAGCGCGAGAATCTCGGGATCCCTGGAAATTGCGATCGCAGCGCAACATGCATTCGTGTCTTACACGAGCAACCTTGCTAGCACATCTGATGGCACGCCATCTATTCTTGACTGTATAGCAGTTAGGTCAGTTCCGTGGTCGGAGCCACACCAAACCCTGTGGCCATGCGTCAGTCTTCAGTACCGACCCGACGTCGTTGAACCTTGCCTGCAAGAAAATTTGCCCGCCCAATAGGCAGCAGCTATCCGCCGCTGAACCGAGCACGCCAGTCGGGCTTCGTTTGCGGAGGCGGTCAGATTGCAAGCACGGAGGCGAGGACAACGCTCTGAGACAACTTCTGCTCCGCGGCACGTAGATGACTACTGTGGTGGTTGCGGGGAAGACCACCGAGAACTGCGTCATCTCTCCGGAGTCGGAGGGCCGGGGTTGACGTCAGATCTTCATTCTCAGTTTTGAGCCGACGACACGTCTCCCCGAGTGGCGCCTCGAACAACGAAATTCAGGATGCTTGCTTCGAGTTTGGAACCGAGCTTCGGAATCAAGCTTCGCCGCTCCCCGACACTAGCTCCACCTCAACATGGTACCAAGTAGGAAATGGTATTTGCTTAACCCTACATTGCGGCGCATCAAACAGTTCACCTCTGCCACCAAAACATCCGTGCACATACAGCAAGAGTGGAACGACCAAGAAAGGTATGAAAGGGAACTACCTACTCTCGTTGACACCCGTCGCCTGTAAAGCGAGACGTTTCTTCCGGGCAGCCACACACCTGGCCAGAGCGCTGTTGGCAGTGGGCGCACAATAAGCGGCAACTGCGTGGGGGAACACCTGCCTGAATAGATGATCAGGTTGGTACGAGCTCGGCGAGCCAGCATGCCACGTACTTGTTCCACCACGTGAGGAGTTCATTCACGTTTTCGCGCTCGTGAGGATGGTTGAGGAAAGCCAACATCACGTTGTAGAACGTCTGAGAGTCGGTCACTGTACTATTGCGGCAAAAGCTTGAGTCGGTCCCAAGAGCGAAGCGGACCTAGCGAACACGTCAGTTTGCGTTACCTGGAAAGCTGATGTGACAAGAGGATTTACCAGCGTCGCGACATAAGCGATAGACGCTTCCGTGACTTTGGTCATCCCATGATTTGCGGAATTGCTGGCCTTGGTCGCTCGACGAGAGCCGGTGACTGAACTGGGAGAAGTGAAAATGTGCTTGAATGCCTAGATCGGGTTGTCAGTAAGCCTCGGGACTCACGTAGAGATAACTCACGTTCACGAGGAGGCGGCCGCGAAGGAGGCCAATCCAGGGTTCCTCCGGGTCATAGAGGCCGTTCAGATAGAAGCAGATCGGCCACTGGTCGGAGGAGACCACCATTGTCCCGCCTGAGAGAGAAGCCTTGATGCTGAAGCGGAAGGTCGTCGGACATGTGTCAATGCAGTTGATAAACCAACGTACGACTCATCGTTCCAATCCAGACCAGCAGGGCACAACTCCCTGCCAGTCGCATCGTGGTTCCAGCCGCGACCATGCATAAGTCCCGGGTCGATGGGTGGCGCAAGACCCTTGACTGGATCTGCAATCCAGACTATGATGGCGTGCTTGATCCCCTTGTTGTCGTCGGAACGCGCGGCATTAACGCCCGATTGTATCTGCAGTGCAGGAGTGAGACACGAAGAGCAAGACGCATCACACGTAGCTAGATCCACGTACGCGAGTAGC
>CM035312.1:3124881-3216096 GCA_002900995.3 Ganoderma boninense | reverse complement strand
CGTTAGCAGACTCAAGGGAGGGAGCAAGGCTTGTCGCCGGAATCGACACATGGAACTCACCATATTTTCTTAATCCTGCAGACTTCGTGGTTCCCGTTGTCGAGGCAACTTGCTAATGCACCTTTCTAGTCTTCTCTTCCCGGGTGGACAGCACTGATGAAGATATCTGGTCGTCTTGCAGCTCTGGCCGCTTATCGAAGCCGGTCTGGAGAGTAGAATGTCAGCTTCAGCTCTGGGTTGGGTGGTAGAGGGCGTGGCTGGCGACTCGATGTTGGGTTGACCAACCCCAGTGGCACTAGCTCGTCCCGCAGCGGGTCCAGAGACGGGAATGATAAACAAACAAAATGCGCAATGTACGCACCAATGAATCCACTAGAGTCCACAGCGATGGCGATGCGTGGCGACGTGTTCTTCGTATTGCGCGTCATCAGGTGGCGGAAAAGCTGCACGCCGCGTGCAATACCGAAGGCTGTACGTACATCGCGGAGCTGCGCGCACCCGGTGTTGGGTAGACCAACCCAGGCGCACCCAGCTCATCCCACAACGCGCGTAACAGACACCAGGATACACACTGAAGGAAAGCGGCAAGAAAGACGGTCAGGATGGACATCCTGGAAACCTGAACCAGCAGCTAACGTACCGTGGGCGTGGACAGCCTCGTAAGCTGGGGCGGGCACCTGTGGATAGTATACAGTCCCGCGTCGCATGCACAACAACGATCTTGGTGAGCCGCGAATAGGTTTGCATGGGGTTAGACAGGGTAGACTTGGAGGGGGATGGAGGGGGGGCGGCTACGTTAGCGGTTCGGTGGTTCCATCCGAAGCGCCATTATGTAATCATTGGACTGATCCGCAACTCCGAGTCCGCCGAGCAATCCGACATGCTAGGCAGCTGCTCCGAGGGACTTGGGAGGTGCTCCGGCAGCTGCTCACTGGTTGTGCCCAGGCTTTACATTTGCATGATTCAGGTTCAGGTGGTGCTGCCAGGCCCGATGTGTTGCCTTGGTGAAATCTTATCGTCCTAACGAGTGGTACCAAATACTCCGCATAGAATACGACGTGCCCGCGGCCGGAACAACATTGCTTATCCCCTCGAATAAGGCCATCCTATGATGCTTGCAAGTGCGAGAAGCAGCGGTGAGTGCATGCATGGTCTCGGTTGGAGGACCGTGGAAACATTTCTCACCCAGCTTTGTTCACCCCAGTCAGACAGGCCATGTTGACCTGAATGGATGCCCACAATCATGCTGAAGAAAATGCGATATCGACTACTTCATCTACTCGCCCAAACCGAGCAAATCATGGAGTCTCTGGGCGAACCGACTGCCATCCAGACCTCGCAGTTCCCTCATAGATTGGTCGTCGATCTTGCTATAAGCGGCCGGATGTGAATCTCTCCTGCAACATAGGCGATGTCATAGGTTCAGCTCGGTCATATGACGAAGTAGAATGACTACTCACAGGTGATCTAGTGTTCCCGGGCCAGACCGCGGCCGCGTTCCCAGGGAACAGTTGTCTGGAAACGGGCACATTATCTGAAACGCGGGGTTCAGGGGTAGCTTCGCCTTCTTCTTCGCGCGTCTCATTTGGTTGGACGTCATACCGTGCGGCCGCTTTCTACTGCCCGTTCCGCCTCCCATGACTGGAAAGCTAACGGCCTTGTGCAATGACCGCTTAGAATGCAGGAAAGGACCGGAAGAGGGACTGAATGGCTCACTGGTTCTGAAGACGTCTCGGGTTGGGACGACAAGGTGCTAGGCTGCTGCAGCGCCGCTTTCTGGCCTCCACCAGCTAGACAATGTCTGGAATGTTACCACGAAGGAGTTCGATAAAAATATGTACCGGGAACTCACGCTTCATCTGGCCATCCCTATATGCGCACATCGCCAGCCACCCAAACCAGACCAACGTCTGTAGCTGCAAAACATCCTCTCCCGAGCCAGACGCAATTCGATGAACCCGTAAACTTGATGTTAGATCGACAGTCCTGTTGAGGTTTTGCGGAGAGACGAAGTCGCATGCCGCCTTGATGGCGTGAGTCAGATTCCGAACCTGACAGCGGTTAGAACTTTCTTAACCTCACGGTCAACAAATCCAAGGGCATACCTGGTGAGGACATCCAGCGGGGATGAAGACGACGTCACCATAACATTGATAGATGGTCCACGGTGTAATTCCGTGCCTGTCCCGTAAACGCACAAGCATAGCGTGAGATATATAGTAACGCTGTTGATGGACGGGGTCTTCGTCAGAAGGTACCGAAAACTCGTCCCGAAGGAAGGACCGCAGGATCTCGACGCAGTCTGCGGGGAAGATTTGCCATTCGGCACCTGGCCGCTTTGACGTCATGTCTTCTGACCACATCATGAGGTTAATGGCACATGTCATGTCGAGATGCAACTTTGTGGTGCCGTTGGTGTCTCCGTCGGCTCCCATGGCGATGTATAACTTCGGCCCTGGAGGCAGGTGACGATTAATGGAAGGTTTGAAATCGATTGGCTGCAATGACATACCAAGATCGGGAGCTGCAGCGCCTTCAGGAAAATGGGCCGCGAGATTGTAAATCCCGCCTTTACTGACCAAATCAGAACACTCGATAGGTACGCTCAAAAAGAACCCGTTGCTGAGTTTTCCGAACTTCGTCTTGAAGTCCGTCTTGGGCGGCCAGTCCTGAATCCAAAGAAAAAATCAATAATTGTGCAAACCGCTACCAATGGGCTGACCTTTAGCTTCAGAACCGTTTGCTTGTCTGATTTTTCCAACAGCAACGCAAAAAAATCACTGGCTGCCATGCGTGGCCTTTCAAGGTCGGTTTCACAGTCAATAGGCGTAACCCAAAGCTTTCCATGATGATCGATGAAAGCCCGTGGGTCCCAATGGCCTCGGAAGTTTTTCTGGGCTTCGGTGATGACGACAGGGATACCGGCTGTCCAAAGGTGGAGGAATTGGTTCCGAGATAAACTTTTCGCAGGATACAAGGGAAGGGGTTGAGGCGCATGCACGTCTTCCGTCATGGCGTCATCTAGGATCCGTGGAGTGAGGGGAGGAGGTAGTGGATCGTTGCTAAGAAAGCCGATGAGATATTTGATAACATTATCTCATAGACAGAATTACCGCAAAAAAGGTATGGTTGTCTCCTCGGCTGCTAGGGCCATCCTCTCTACGTGGAACTGAACCACCGCTCGGTCTAGTCTGGAGCATGGACGCATTGCAGTGATCGAATGGGTGTGGTCTCCTGTTGCACAATGGATGAATCGAGCCATCTGAATGGTCGTATGGCTCATCAGAATTGAACCTGGTGCGCAAACGAAACGCATACATTTCTATGAAGCTCGCTGGACGACGTCAATGTCACCGCACATTGGTGGCATATATCCAGTCCGCAACTTGGACAAAACCAGGTCCCGCAGAAGAGCTCCGAGGCACAGACATCTGAAGGAAGGGTGAGCGATCATATATCACGAACATCCTGGCCCTTACCGCATAAAGACCGGTACTGGATATCGTGCCTCAAGAACACAACACCTTCTTGCTCCATATGGGAGAGTTCTTGGCGCAGGATCGGAAGTAAGAACTTCGCAGTCGTGCTCTGGAGATGGGGCATAAGCATGAGGAACGATCTTCAAAGGCAAAACTGACCTTTATAAAGGCGATCACGTCAAGGTCTAGCGGGCGGTCGTACACATGAGGGAAATGAAGCAGCGTTTGTGTGTCCTCCGCCTGAAATGTGTCTCTGGCTAATCACCAATTGATCGCGACGCAAGAGGTGACGGCTGTTTTCAATCTCACCGGGTACTATCTTGGGCTTCTTGGCCCTCCTCGATCCTACTGACTCTTCTCTAGGCTGGATGCCTGCTGTCTCGTCCCGGGCTTGGTTTGCGGTTGAGGTGCACGCCCCACCAAATCCAACGGCAGCGACCGACTTGTCTGCAGCGAGGCATATGGTGCGGAAACCTACAACAGATTATCAGCCTATGGTCACCAAGGTGGCTGATATAATACCCTTGAAGCGGCAGCGTACGTTCGCAGCGGCCGGACGTCGTACCCCGCTCGCCCCCACGTCGTAACACTCCACGCACTGGGGCAACGTAGCAAATGGTCCCCTTTGACGAGCACGGCACGGAAGTTCTTGAACCAGCCAACTTGAAGCCATGGTACGACCTCAGGTCAATCGAGAGAGATGCACAGACGAGAGGTTGAAGGTCAAACTCAGATGTTCCTCAGGTCCTGGCCAGACGGGTCACGGTCGTTGGCCCAAGTTGGCGCCCAATGAGAGTCGTTGGCGCCCAGTGGGACTGCAGTTGCGAAGGGTCGCGCGAGATTAGCGAAGAGTCCTCGCGCCCCAGAGTATCCTCACGCGGCTCTCCAACAACTGCGGCGCCCGATGACCAGGAGTCATGGGTCATCGTCGCTTCCCGATTGCCAGTGAAGAGGACCACAGTCAGTCTCGCGCCGCGGCGCGTACTACGTGCTCGCGCCTCGTACCGGAGACTCAAGCACTTGCGGACTAGTACCGTGTCGCGCCACTGCAGATGCGTTAGCCTGCTCGCGGCAGGGCCACGGGTAGCTATACGTGCGTGCGAGCCTCATATCGCAGGAAATACCTCAGCTTGCCAAGGAGCTTCGCCATGCCTCGGCTGGGTGACTCTCAATGGGCGCTTCGACTCTCACCGCCAGGCTCCGAAGTGGCTAGTCGGCCGGGATTGAATTAAATCTAGTCCTTGATGCCCTGATATGTTTTGGCCCTAGAGTAAAGTACTTTATGATTTGCTACCGCCTGAGGTGGGGCAGTGACATATCATATTTATAATGTCTAGCGTACCGGAACTGTGAAACCGACTCAAGCTGACTACTCCTGTAGAACCGCGAGCGAGACCTAAGCCCGGTCCAAACGCGCAGAAGACACTGCAAAATGGCCGCTCAGTAATATAGGAGGTTTAAAACAGTCCTGGTTGAATGGCAAAGTACGGAATCGAAGGAGGGAAAGGGAGGTATGGACGACAGTAGGGTGTAACACAAGACGACACGACGGAAAGGATAGTCCAGACACCGCTGACTACGTCAGTGGCAGTGGGTGACAGTCAAAGGGATTGTTTTTGTAGTACCATGCAAAGGATGTAATTAAACATCATGTCAATTTCGTCAGGGTAAGCAGAGGCGCAACTTGAACATACCGGTGATGTCGTGAAGATTTCATAACAGGACAGACAAAAGACGGGGAGATGGTGTATAAAAAACTGGACATATGAGAAGATGGATGTGAACGACGGCGGCTGTCTGGAATGCTGTCAGTCGGGAGGGTGCAAATTGTAACTCCTCAACTCACCTTGTCAAGCCCCCTGTATGCGGAGAAGAGCAAGACGAGGAACAAAACATTTCAGGGGCGAGATGGCGATGCAAGTCAGATGTGGTTCCTGGTGGTGGATGTCATTGATACTACGAAGACCAGGGACAGCTTCAGTTGGAGTAGTGCAACCTAGCCATGATGAACGTACCTTGAGTTGACCAGGTCGCATCGCATTCCACGGCACAAGTTCTGAAGCCCATCAAAGTGAGGGGTACCCCGACCTTATCTGGATCTTGGCCACAGAAAGCTTGCTGGCTGAGAAGGCACGGTCCCTCGTCGTTGAGTTCCCCGGTTTCTTCGCACTTCGCTGAGGTCTGAAACATGGTGCGCACAGAAGAAGATATGGTCTGACGAGATGGAGCATACCTCGCTGGCGAAGCGTGCAGAGCTTTCTCGCGGGCTTCCCTCGACCCTGAAAGAATCGGACGCGTCATCTTCGCTCTCGACATTTCCTGCCTTAATTTTGGCAAATCCAGCCCCTGCTTGAAGTTTGTGCGCGAGCGCCGTCGTCTGAACGTTGTTTCGAGGCTTCTCTCTGACTTGTGATTACGAGGAAAATGGACAGGAAGGTAAACAAAAGGGACGCACCTGAGTACTTAGGACCAATTGGTTACCGAAAGCGACCAGCGGGTAGACTGTAGGGAGGGTGGGTAGTCTAACGAAAGGCACGGTGGGTGCAGTCTTTTGGTGCAAATCATTGGGAGCAAACAGATGGGAGGCGATTCTTGCAAAATGGGCAGGCAACCTCTGGTGATCATCGTAAATACCACTTGCAATGGAGAGAGTCAACCACTGCTTGATGTCTTCGGGAAGATCGTCGCGAGCACGGAGCCTAAAAGTGAGATAATCCATGAGAAGAAGCAGGAGAGTATTTGAAAAAGCTCTTACTCAGCGAGCGTTGGGCTCAAACCCAAACCCGAATCCGGGGCAACGAGTTGAGCGCAGGACCTGATCTGACATGGGCTATGATTGACTCGGGCTGATGTTGGCGCCACTGGCCATCCTCGTGGCATCATCGCCTTCGCTTTCTTGGCAAAACGCCAACCATGACGATCGGAATCGGAGTCTGCTATACGGTCCGAATCCATCACAGTTGTCGCGGCGATATATCCAGAGTGTTCGACGTCGGGGGGTGGGACTCGGAGAAGAAGCGTCGGGTGAGTCTTCAGCCACGTTCCTGGTCTCTGGAAGATTGCACTGTAACGATCGCGGCCTGTTTGTACTTCTTAGACCAAGTATGTCCGCAGCGATAACTTGATCCTCGACAAGAGTGAGACCTTGTTGTCTGGGTGGAGCAGGAGGGAGACACGAAGATGAGGAGCAGTAGGGGTGCATTCACCACGTTGGTTGGCGAAGTTCGAGACTCGGACTGACTCCAGACCTCACTGATTCGCGGAGTTCTTCTTGGATTGTTTTGCTTTCGCAGTCGGCGTAGCAGCAAGGACGGTCTCGGCTGTGTTCACGGTGTAGGGATGTTGCCGAGGATTGGGCGCATCCACGACGCCCAGGTTCTTGGTGGAGTTGGAGGTGCCAGCGGACGCTACCTCGATATGTCGAAGGGCGAGAACTTGGGAGAAGGGGCTTGCTGGACGCGAAAGAGCAGACGAGGAGCAAGGTCCGGGGAGTCGGAGAGTGGGAAGAGAACTATGGGGTATACGAGTGGAGAGGCTCGAGAGGAATGGTGCCAAATGAACTTGAAGGTGGTATCCAATGTTAGGGAGATGACCACGGCATGAGACGTGGTCGGTTCGAAACCCAGTCACTTATTATGGACTCTCCTCCCTATAGGAAACCTCGCTTGCCTAAACAGTACCCTGTGAACCACTTCCGAGTCAGTCATCGAGGGAAGCGGCAACGACGCCTCGACCGCGCGCGTTCTCTTCCACCGTGACTGGCCCACACCACCACCCCAGGATTCAGGTCTCGCTTCCTACTCCTCCGTCTCCAAATCGTCGAATTTGAGGCCTTCGCCATCTCCCTGATATGCTTTTATCGGAGTACGTGTACATATTCCATGCATGAAAGGGCCTGACCGTTTTCCTCCAGCGCAGAAGTCAGTCCTCCGGGTACTAGTGTCCCAACGTGTCTTAGCTCCTACCGCGTCCCACGCAGATACCCCTTTCCGTCGGCAAACACCGTTACCCCAGAGGCTCTAAGTCGAAATATCTTCTACGGCGGTACTCCTCAAATGAAATTTTTTCGACATCCGGATTTACTCATGGCGCTCTTCGACTACTTTCGCAAGAGCGAGTACACTCCGCAGGATCGAGAAGAGCTTCTAGGATTTATGCTCATTCACAAATCCTCGTTCCATTATCCATGTCAAATCCTGTGGAGCCGCGTTGGAGAAAACTTTGCGTTGGCCCTGCGCGGCTTACTTGATATCGACATGTGGGACCATGACCTCAAGCGGAAGTTGTCGGGGGCTGCTTTCTTGACGTAAGACTTTGGGAATGTGCTTCGTGCGAGCTCTAACAATGGTATTTCTCAGTGCATTGGAATGCAACAAAACAAGGTTGAAGAGCCACGTTATGTGGCGGAGATTTCTGTACTACGCAGACGCCATAAAGTGGATCGATACCACCACCACCGCCGTCGAGCCGGGAACCATGGCTCTCCTCGCTATCCTTCTTCCCCAGTCCGATCCTATCCTCTTCAGATCTCTCCGCCGCTTATGCTGGACTGAATCGTCCATGCTTTCCAACGATTTATTGTACATGCTTGGGCCTGCGTTGGACGAGCTACAGTTGAATGTTTACGACTTCTACGACGGGGACTACAACTCATTCGCGTTCTCAGACTGGGCGGCACGGCTCCTCCACGCCGCCTCGCATTTGTGCCCCAATGTGCGATTGCTTAGCATCGGTGGGATAGGGTCCATCATCTTGAACCCCTCGGCCATTCTTTACTTTGGGAATCTACACCGAGCAACTATAACCCAGCAGGGTTTCCACTGTAAGTACGTCCACCATGGTTTGAAAGGAGTTTGCCTAACAACCATGATGCAGCGGATCAGGACGTTGTGGCCCCGCCAACCTCGTTCCGTGCTCTAGAGAGTTTGGAAATGGTGTCCTACCAGGCGGCGAATAGCCTCATCGCAAGTCTTCCCTATGTTATCCCCGTCATGGCGGACACGTTGCGCACCATATGCATCAATTCAATTTCTATCACTTCGACTCTGGATAATCCCAGTTTCGTTGACAATTTTCGGCCCCTGCTCCACCTACATCGGCTTACTATGGTGTACCTCAATTTCGCGCTATTCGACTTCAAATTCACGGACGGCGACCTCGTAACCGTTGCGAAGTCGTGGCCATCTATCATTGAGATGGGCTTTGCATTCAGGAACCTAGCATGGTCACCTGTCCCCCGCCTCGAAACTATTGGAGTCGTCGCTACTTACTGCCACTTCTTGAAGAAACTCACGATACCCTACTTTCTCGGCCCGGATGAAGCCACTGCGTTCAAAATCTCAGCACCTCCGTCGCACCCGCTCGAGGAGATCCGCATCCGTGCGATGACCTGGGACAACAGGCAGAGCGCCGCGATCACCTTAGCCCTGAAACAAGCCTTTCCAAATATTTACGGAGCATTCGATTCAAGTAAGGAGTAAGTATCTAAGTGTGTACTTACCATCGTCAAAGTGGCTGATGTTTTTTGGCAGAGATGAATGGCGAGAGTTGCTTTGGGCTGTTTTGCCGCCGTACATCCTATGTGAGTACCATTGACGCTGCTCGCGTGTTCTCCCTTCATTGTCGACCTACAATAGGCTCCAAAATCGACAACCGCCTTACCACGTCTGTCTTTCGAAGTATTTCTATCTTGTAGAGGATGTTACATTCGTACTGCACGTGGTTAACAAGCCTAGGCTTCGTTCAATGGGTAGTAAAGTCTGGCATCTTTTGTCTCACCTTTGCGTTGTCCCCTTCGGTACTGATTGTAGAAACCGTCTACAATGTTGCTCCGAATGGTGCATAACGGATATCATCAGCAACAACATGTCTACCGGGCATGTGAACGCTGTTCCATGGCTTATGAGCGCGCGGTCATGAGAGCGTGCTCAATTGAAGGGACGAGGGGCTACCCGTATGAAATCAAATCGAATGCCACTCACGACCTCACGATCCTCAGAGGACAGACAGTCAGCTCCTTCTCAATCGCACCTGTATTCCAATGGCTAAGAACTACCGGGTGTGAGTGGGGAAGCAGGGGGTAGAGATTGCATATCGTTCGTGATGTTATGCGGCACATCCTCGACGGTTGCGGGAGGTATCAGGGTAGAGGCATTAAACCCAGAGGTGTATGACATGATAACCGCGGAGGCGGGATTCGAGGTATACAAGTGACGGGAAGAGCCTCATCGAGGGTCACAGGTATGACGGCCTCTCTCTCGTCGACGGTGACATAGTCAACGGTGATCCTTCGTGTTGGCGATGCTCCATTCCGGAGGAGCGCGAGAAAGCATCCCAGTGCCTGAGAACGCATGGAAGACGAGCCGCGGCGACCTCAAAACCAGAGAGATAGAGAGATAGGGCTTACCACACAGGTACGGAGATTCTTTACATGAACTTATCTGAGCAGACACGTCCTGCGAGACGAAACAGTCTAGAGGGCCATGCGCTTGCTCGCCTCATGTTCAACCTGTATTTATGGTTGGAAGATGTGACGTGACGTCCACGACATACCTCAAGTTGCACGGGCACCCTTCATACCTTTAGCCCCTCCCATTGCCTGTTGCTTGTCAATCGGAGCTGCCGCGGTTAGCGCATGACTCTATAAGTGAGCAGCAGGACGATGAGGTGGAGAGCGGATCCTAATTCTACTCTACGCCTGTAAGACGGCGACGTAGTAAGTAAAGTCGTGGCAGCTTGAACATATCGCGTCGGATGACGTCACTGACGCCACCCCTCGTCCCTGGCCACACCCGTCTATACACGGAAAACTCGCTCCTTCGTGTCGAGCACCCGGGGTACTGCGCTTGAACTTGTGATGCAATCGGCCGAGACGGACATGACATTGGCCCTAGGTTTGCTCGCGCTGTGCGTAGCCTTGTTCTACCACTGCATGGAAGGACTTACCGGCAGGAAATTGACAGAACTTCTGCTCCATAAAGGTTTGATGAAGCGTTGGGTTTGAGTTTGACCGGATTCATCAAATTCGGCCCCGATCTTGGGTGGCATTGTGAGAACGGCCAATGGGGATTCGGATTAGGTGGTCATCCCCGCTCCTGCCAGTGGGTGGCCATTGTGAGAACGGCCAACGGGGACTCGGATTGGTAGGCGGCGAAGGCATGGAAACCAGGCGGAGGTGGCGAGATGTCAGCATCGGAGGTCGAGCGGCGAAGCAAGGAGCGTGTTCTCCGATTTCCGCGTGTGAATCAGTTGTAAGCGCTGCTTACCAGGCGTTGGCCAGCTAGTACTGATTAACATTTCAAGTTTACCTCGCTCGTAAGGCTTCACCTGGACTCGAAAGATAGCCCAACTTCAACCTGACGACTTCGGAATACAGGGCTGGTGAGGATTCCGATACTCCTTAGCAGACTTGTTCCGACACCTGAATTAACTAGCACAGAGGAACGTTGCGAATAGGAAGAAGCAATGATCGCAGGCTTTTCCACAACGGCCTTCTTCCTGGCGGTAACTTGAAGCCGCCACGTTTCAACGCGACCTATGACGGTATATTGGGCTTCCCAATTTACCATCACTGAAGGCATATTCGTTTATTGTCCTGCTCGGTTCCGTGCACTTTGGCCTCGAATCGTCAAGGCTCCCCGACCCATTCGAGTCGGATGAAGATATTCCTGAGTTCGGGTCCATGAACGAGAAACGGTGAGCTGCGTCTCGGGGAACGCATGCATGGAAGTGTACTGCTGAACTCCCCGTCACGGTAGCAGCTGGCGGCACCAGCTTCGGTCGAGTCTGGGCCTGAGTCTGACTCGGAGTCCCGCGGCATGGAGAGGCTTTGAACTTGAAGATACCCATCTTCCTAGTCCCCGAACCCCTCGTGCTTGGAGGTGATACCACGCCCACAACTGCTCCAGATCCTGGGAATTTGGCACCGTAGAAGCCATATGCAGGTGCGGTCTGCCACATCTTACCGTTAATTCGAGCCTTCTAACTCCCGAGGCTCGATTATATAGGATCCTCTTCTTCGCAGCGCGGCTTCTCTCAATGAGAGTGTGAATGTGGAAGGCGCAGGGTAGGTGCCAGGAGTTATTTACAGCCACTAGATACCTCGAGTCTCCCAGCAGAGTGCTTAGCTCTCACACTGACTCGCCATCGTGGTACAGGTACTCGACAAATGTCATAAATGGCAGAACGGAGTTGGCGACCTGGCAACGCAAGGAGAGGCGATGGACTAAACATGTCCTCGACTCTGGTCTCGTGATCGAAATACAGTCTACTGGATGCAACGATGCACCCAACCACACGACCAGTTATGTGCGTGTTCGGATTCTTCACACTCTGCGAACGATACAACATAACTGATTTAACTCCTCAGTGTCAGGGTGCCACCACCGCCAGGAGCCCTAGCCCCGAACCGATGCATGATCAGGACTCTCAACTTTTGAGCGACGACGTAAGTCTCCTGTCCCCTCTTCAGCACTTGTTTTGTTAATAGATAACCTCTCAAAGTCTGTTGCTGCCTGCCGTTCGGAATATGACATTCCGCCTCGGCAGTGCAGCGACGACTACTTCTTCGAACTCCCAAGCGACCTACTTCTACCACTAACACCTGACCACCGTCGGGCTGATAAATCCGGCGACTTCGCAAAGTCGTCTGTCAAGATCAATAGCCGTGTTCGTGTTCAAACGGCATAATTTACCGAGTACTCAACGCCCATGTTTCAGGGTACAACATTCCCTGGAATGTCTAGTCCTGAACCGTACCATGACAACGACTCTGAATTTATGAGTGACGACGTAAGTCTCCTTTCCTGGTACAATAATTGACCAAGTACTAAATACCTTCAACAAGTTCGCAATTCACGCTTGGTCCTATCCCTCCGACCGGCAAGGTGGAGACCACAATTTTGAGCAGTTTCTGGAAGGCACTCGATCGCAACCCGAGTCCTTCTACAACTGTGATCCCTGGCGACTCAAATTTATACCCACTCTTTTGAGATATCTCGGAACAAGGAGCAATCCATGGGACTGGCACAGTGACGCATTCGTTGATCTCCTCCGGCACGTATGGACGGCTGTGTATGGCGAGCCATCATGGTCAGAGAAAGACGGATCCCTTGTTCAGGCGCATGTGAGTTTCGCATGCCGTCGTTGTGATCCTCTCTCTTATTTACAACATTGAAAGGCAGCCGAGAGTGTGGCAGCATGGTTGGACTGTTTTGCTTCTACCGCCCTGGAGACCGTCGAAACCCATCTCAAGCGCTTGACTGGCGGCTTCTCTAGCTTTTCAGAGTGGTCAATGCTCTGTAAGCAAATGGTGCAAGACGGTCGGTATCCCGGCAGCTCTAGTTCCCACGTGCGTTGATTGATTCTCCTCTGCCAATGAGTTGTACTTACTGTTGTGTAGGACCTCTACCATTCTGTATTCGTTCTTGGTCCCATGTCGTGCCATATGCATGCTATTCGTGGTGGGATGGAGGTGCAAGGACTACGTGCACGGGCCCCATGTGATGGAGGAGCATTTCCTTTCGGGGCAATCGGTCTGGCAGCAGCTGCGGTACGAACTCCTCTACGTCATCGCATTCAGGCCCTCATTGCTAACCACCGACGGGGAAAGGCACTCCGAGCTGTGCTTCTTTTCGGTATGCAGTTGGTGACATATGACGAGAGCGGCACTCTCGTCATTAAGACACCCCCAAACGACCATCCAGAACTTCCACCTATCGACACTTCATTTAGTCGATCTAGTGCCGGAGGAACAACGAGGCAATGCGCATTGATGGCTTATTCTCTGATGCCTCATGAGCTGAGTACCATCCTGTCACTTGCGAGGCAGTTCACCCTCGTTCCCGACCATGAGGTCGTTGTTCCTGACAAGACGACCGCCGGAACTGATCACGAGGAGCATGCTGTCTCGTAAAGGTAAGTGAAGCCCTCAGTCTCTCCTGAGCTATACCTTCATTAACTTGATCCATGCCATAGTGTAGAGTGTCAAGCGCAGCTGGTGTGATCGCGAGCTCCTTCGAGTCAGCCGCAATCGTTGAACTGATGTTTCCTGAAAACTATGTGTTGGTGAAACTCTTGTATCGCCTCGTCATACGTACATATGAAATCGCCAGTACACCACTAGTTGAATTGTCCTGCGAGCGAGAGGTAATTGGAAACGGAGACTATGGGGCATAATGCACGACGACCAGACGCCGGGATGAGTGATTTCGAGACGTAATGAGATGGGCTGGACCTCAGCACCAAGGGGATAAAACAAATGTGAGAAAGCGCGGAGAGCTAAGGGGCCACTCTGTGTTGAGCCATGGTCTGGAGGATGCCACCCTACCTCAAGTCCAATGGACGTCTGGGTATAGTACAGCCTGTACAGGACGGCGCGGTCGACTCGACTACAGGTGTTGGGCCGCCAGGGACAACGGGATGTCGCGCATTGTTGCCTTGTTGATGTTCGCTTTCGACCTTTGGTATTTATTGCTGGACATGAATGAACAGAACCGCCGCGAAGGCATTGTTTGAAGGTGAATATCGCATCGCTCAAGCGCTCATCGGTCAGCGGGTAAAAGTGCCGGATGTAAGTGTGCAACCGCACTTTGACGCCCACCCACATCTCTCACCGCTCGTCCAACTGGCACCAGCATCATGACGACCGACGACCTGACAAGGACCCTCCAGTGGGTGCGGGAAGGCTTCACTCAATTGTTTGTCCTAGGATGGCTGTCCACGCCCACGGTACGTTAGCTGCTGGTTCAGGTTTCCAGGATGTCCATCCTGACCGTCTTTCTTGCCGCTTTCCTTCAGTGTGTATCCTGGTGTCTGTTACGCGCGTTGTGGGATGAGCTGGGTGCGCCTGGGTTGGTCTACCCAACACCGGGTGCGCGCAGCTCCGCGATGTACGTACAGCCTTCGGTATTGCACGCGGCGTGCAGCTTTTCCGCCACCTGATGACGCGCAATACGAAGAACACGTCGCCACGCATCGCCATCGCTGTGGACTCTAGTGGATTCATTGGTGCGTACATTGCGCATTTTGTTTGTTTATCATTCCCGTCTCTGGACCCGCTGCGGGACGAGCTAGTGCCACTGGGGTTGGTCAACCCAACATCGAGTCGCCAGCCACGCCCTCTACCACCCAACCCAGAGCTGAAGCTGACATTCTACTCTCCAGACCGGCTTCGATAAGCGGCCAGAGCTGCAAGACGACCAGATATCTTCATCAGTGCTGTCCACCCGGGAAGAGAAGACTAGAAAGGTGCATTAGCAAGTTGCCTCGACAACGGGAACCACGAAGTCTGCAGGATTAAGAAAATATGGTGAGTTCCATGTGTCGATTCCGGCGACAAGCCTTGCTCCCTCCCTTGAGTCTGCTAACGTTTGGGCCTACTCCTTCCTCCGTTCCTCGCCTCTGCTGTCCGTGAGACTCAAAGCAT
Source organism: Ganoderma boninense (assembly GCA_002900995.3). NCBI lineage: Eukaryota > Fungi > Basidiomycota > Agaricomycetes > Polyporales > Polyporaceae > Ganoderma > Ganoderma boninense. The sequence goes on along the minus strand of CM035312.1, from coordinate 3,201,192 downwards.
CCTTGCCGCACCGTCTGGTCCACAAGGGGGATACCTTTCCCCATGACGCACTGAGCGCAAGTCCTCGAGTGCAGATCGCAGCTGCATAGCCGACTCAGACTCCGGGCGAGGATGTCAAGATTGATATCGGAGATTTACCCATCCGGCGACACGGGCAGTGTTCTCTCAAGTAAGCACGGACTTGGTATTTCGAGACGTTTGTACGGCTGACAGCTCGCCTTAGGTCAAACCTCCACCGCTCCTCGCAGTCTACTTCGATGCTCGAAATGAAAACCATCCCTGTCGACGGTAAGCTTGTAGACTTCTGTGTTGCGGAAGGTTTCCTGATGTGGGATGGTTTTCACAGAAAGCGCTAGGCGTCATGCCTTTCGTTGCGACTGTTCGATGATCTCTCCGATCTTCCTGGCAACCTTTTCAGGAACTATCGGAGGTGTGACTTGGTGAGCATTCGATATGTTTGCTCGGGACTGAGCGTCGGCTGATATAGCGTGCATGGTGTCTTTTCACAGACGCTGGCGTTGCAGGCGCAGGTGTGAGGAAAGTAAATAGGGTGCGTGTACGTCGGCCGTGTCAAGTAAGTTCGTAATTATATCGGAAGAGGGGAGCTCTGAAATGCATATTGACTTAGAGACAAACAGCTCTATTCTCGGCGACGAGTGCATTCACGACTTTGCGTGTGAACTTTATCGTTGCGTTGGTCGGCGTGGACGGCATTGCATAGCGATTTTGTCCGTCAGAGGCCCACATGGTACCTATACTGAGGGGTGCGATTCCGTGCCCCGGAATCGCGCAGGAATAGTGGACGTTCGTGGACGGGGTTGTCGTGGAGAAACCCGGAGAGTTCTGAACCAGAGAAGTAGTGATACCTTCACTTGTGCGATGGATCGCAGGGGCTGATTTTATCTACCTCATCCTCAGAAACGTGAGATCTAGCATCCGGTCATGCCAGACCTAGAGATGTTCGCCGAAGAGACCAGTATGTCGTTTGATTTCGAGAACTAGCAGTCCATGGACTGAATGAAGACGGACAGGGTAGAGCCCACCTACCGGTCACTCAACTGCGTGCGGGATTCACGTGTGGTATGATGCCTTCTGGAGTGGCGGATTCTCATCCGTCCTCCTAGCGTTGCTGATACGAGCGCGACGCGCGAGGACATCGCGGAGAAGAGTGCTTCAGCTAAGGGCGAATGATCTAACGGGGCTGATCAAACTTGGTCGACGACATTCGGATGCAGCTGCGGCTCACGACGGGTGAGTAACTGGCTTGTTCTGATGTAGCTCTTGCTGAATGAGCGACGGTGTCAGGCGGTGTCGCTGCCCAAATGCCGGAGAAGTAGGCGGAAACCTTCATGAGCGTCCTCGTCTCTCTGCTGCTTTCCAACCCCGCCGAGGGTGGTCAGCCTACCATCCCCAGGTGGTTGCCTGCACAGTTGCTTGTCATTGAATCCCTCTTGGTCCTCGGAGACTCTCCTCGTTCTGTTGCCTTGCCAAAGGAAGATGAGCTGATTGACCGCGAGTCGATCGCTCAGGGCTCGCGTTATAGTGAAGCCCGGAACACGCTCTTCAAATTCTCCGTGCGCCTTCTCGGCGTCCCGACAGTACCCAAGGACGAGCTCATCTTTGTCCTTAGGCTGACCGGCTTCCTGACCCGGGATGCCGACATCGCAGAGGCGTTCGTGAAACGGAACAGCGTTTCCTCCATTTTCCATACCTGCGCGAGTCATCCGACACTCAGAGCGGCGTAGGGATTCAGTCTTACATCGCCATCGTCGTACGGCATGTCATCGAGAACCAGAACACACTCCAGCACCTCAGGAGGCGAAGCGCTTCTGCTCTCACCCCCGGACTTGTGTCGTCGACATCGGCGCCTTTGTTTCTGGTTGCAACTCAGCTCTTCGCGACCCGGAGGCGTTCGTCAAGATCACGGGGGATCTCTGCCAGCTGTCTCGACCATACTCTTCGACGAAGATGGTTCGCTTGAAGCGTGAGACGACGCTGGACCTTGCCTCGCAACCTGCGCCATCTAGTGGCGACAAGGCCGACAAGATGCAGGTCGACGAGCCGCAATCGCATGCCGCTTCTGGTCTCCCTGCCGAGTCCACCGAGGACTATTTACTACGTCATTGGCGAGCTTATGAAAACCGGTAAAGGTGGACATGGCTCTCGAGAGCTCAACAGGTCCCACCACCGGGGACACTCCCAAACCGCCTTCATTCGAGGCGCCTGCCATTGGCGAGTCTCGGGCAGAGGGTGCGGGATTGTCGTTGGAGCCCAAGGCTCCTCAGGGGTGCTCAGTCGACCTGCTCGGCGATGACGGCAGTGTGACCACGCTCACCGGTGAGCTGTACGGCACTACGGCGCCAGAATGTGTAGAGAGGCGAGGCGAAACCGCAGTTGAGAATAGAGCGTCAGGTATGCCGCAATTATGCATGGTTGTTCGGCCATAGATAACGGGTTTTGCGTGCAGATGTCGAAGTTCAACCGAGACAGTCAAGGGCGCTCCTGAAGTGACAGTTTCTGCGTGCACCCGCGGAGGCAAGGCGGGCTCTGATTCGGGGCCTTGTGCGTTCTAAGGATATGAGGATCCGCTAGAAAGGATGGCGAAGGGTCAAAGCGCCAGAACCCGAGAAACACGAGAAGCGCAGCAATGTATCTGTGTCCTGTCGGGAAGCGCGGGGAAGCAAGGAAACTGACAAAGCCAAGGGCCTGGATGGCGAGCGGACGACTGGTGTTGATATCGAGGATGAGTGGATGACCAACGGTGAGGGACGAGGAAGAGCATGCGGACATCGAGAAGGACAGGAGGATTCCGACTAGTACTCCGATCCAGCTCCGATTCGGACTCGGACTTGGACTCTGACCCTGACGGGTGCGCAGAGGGGTCCAGGTTCGCGAGTACCCATGTCCATGCTCGCATCGCCGAAGGTTCGTGGGAATGACGTGCACGAGAGGAAGAACATCGAAACCTTTAGTGGTGCGTTCCTGCTTGGCCCACAGGTGTTTTCGATGCTGAGACTTTTCCCGGCAGTTTTCGCGCGCTGTACTGAAGGAGAATTCTGACGACGCCGGCGGTCCTGCGCTTTGGCAACGGTGCTGCCATCTGACAGTGTCGCCCTCCCCATCGCGGACGGCAGACACCACCGCCGCCTACTCCTGCAACGCTCGAGAAGACCGCCCCCGTGATTCGCGGGGTTCGGAGCACGGATGCCTCCCACCTTCCGCAACGCCTTTTGCGGCCGTCAAGACAGCGAACGCAACAACGGAGCTGCCCGTTCTCGCGTCTTGTGCTTTCCTTTTTGAGCGTCAAGACGTACCTCTCCCTCCTCTCCCGCACGCGAGGGTGAGATGAAGGTCGCTGTGACGGAGGGGCGTGTCGTGGTTGAAGCTTCTGAGACTTTTGGCTATGCGCCTGCCGAACCCCTGCTACAGACTCACATACACGCCGATGGACGGACATGCATGCCCACCGCTGCTCCAGCGGTCGTCGGCGACGCTGCCAGATGGCTTTCCCGCAACTCTTCCCGCAGACCCTTCTTGCCGCCGCGCCTGATGTGCCACGACGTGTGCGCCACATGCCTGCCTCGCCTTACCTCGGGTTGACCCGCCCTGTTTTTTTCCCTCGGTGTCTCGCATGCTCGCAGACATTTTTCTCTCTTCCTCCGTGGTGTTCGTCCATCCATACATACTATATCCAATCTTCCAGCCCGCTTCTCGTACTGAGCATGCTGTGAATCCTCTCGCTTGAGGTCGTTACACTGGCGAAGCTGACCTATCTCCGAAATCGTGCTTCATCGAATGTTCGTGGCCCCCACTGGTTTCTAATCGCTTCGGGCCCGAATCTACATTGGAACCTCTGAAATTTTCCTTCCGGGGGCTGTAGGTGTTCACACTGGGGCGGTCCGATGGCCGTCGGGGTACATGGATAGTGGCAGGGAGGACACGGGGAGAGGGGTTCGGAAACCCCCACCTACCGTCATCAGCTCCCTTGCGTTCCTCCGCCAGCGACCGTGACCGTAACTTCTTGCCCAAAGACCAGCGATTCTCCATACGAACATGGTGAGGCGTACGGCTCAGTTTCTGACTGATTAGGAGTTGCTCATATCCCTCTCCCATCTCAGGTTGAGGTTTGCGAGGGGTGTGGTCGAACCTTCACATCGAGCGGGCCTCTGCTGAAGCACAGAAACCGATGTCGTGAAGTCGCACGGATGACGCAGCGTCTCTTGGACAGTGTTAGCGACGCGATGGTCGCTGGGCGTAAGAGGGATCGTGCGTCTCTGTTCGAGGACTCCAACTTCCATAGCACCCAATTGGGTCCCGGGCGAGCCTCGTCCGCCTCCGTTCCCGTTGCATCCGCCGTCCCCGCACCTCCTGCACCTCATTTCCCGCTTGAGACCTCCGGTCCGAGTTCTCCTGCTCCTCCGGATTCGCTTACGGTAGCTCCTGCATGTGATCCCACACCCCCCTCCGCGACACAAAATGCTCGGCCACAACGGGAGAACATACGTCTGCCAGCGCGTTATCGGGACAACGCTGCACATCCTTGGCAATCAAGGCCGCGAAAGCACGTTGACACACTCCCCGAGCCTCTCATACCTGCCTCCTCCGACATCTCATCCGATCCGAGCCCATCTCTTCCGACAGAATCGTCTCACATGATGGGCGCCGTCGAGAGACCAAGTACGTCCCAGCCGCGCGAACGTGCCGACGTCACGCCAGCGAAGACGAAACGAAATGTGTTTGGTCTCTTCCGAGAGTACGGCAGCGAATCTCTCCCCAAACATGATCCTGAGGCTGCGATCGACCGCGAGCTTCTTCTAGATCCTGTCGACGAGTCTCCAGCCAGTTTACACCTTGAAATCCCGGCTCTCACTCCAGACCCTTCCTGCACTGCGTCCTCGACATCGCCTGTCGTAGATCCCCCTCAACCGTGCTTCGATCGCGCTATCGCCACAGATTCGGTGTCGACCGGGTCGAGCGCCGATTCTGCCATCTCCCCATTTCATCCCTATCCCAACTGGACCTCCTTCCGTCTCGGGCACTGGTACTGGAGTGGCTCTCCCAAGAAGTCGGAGGCAACCTTCAAAGAGCTACTCGGGATCCTCACCGACCCGAGGTTCTGTGCAGAAGACCTCGTGGGCCTGAACTGGAAGCAGATCAACGAGAGGCTCCTCGCGGGTGAGACTCGCTCGTCCCTCTTGGAAAGCTCGGAAATTCAAGATGACTGGTACGAGACGGACGTCGAGATCTCTATCCCTATACACAGCAAAGGCGATGAGCCAGGTGTCCACTCATACAAGGACATCACCTTGTGCCATCGGAAGATCGTTTCCATGATACGCAGCAGGGTCACTGACCCCTCAGTCTTCCCCCATCTCCATCTCGAGCCCTACAAGCTGTTCTGGAAACCCAATTCGGCAGAGCCTGTGCGAGTGCATGGGGAGGTCTACACATCACCAGCATTCATCGACGCTCACGAAGCCCTCCAGCGTTCCCCGCCAGAACCGGATTGTGATCGTGAGCGAGTAGTCATCGCGCTAATGTTTTCTTCCGACGGAACACACCTTACGGACTACGGTGACGCGAAGCTCCATCCACTGTATGTCGAATTCGGGAATGAATCGAAGGAACGCAGAAGCAAACAATCCAATGGTTGCTTTGAGCACATGGCCTACTTCGAATCCGTGAGTTCTGGTCTGAATATCCTCGTTGTGATTTGATGTAACGATGCGGCAGCTCCCCGACTCATTCAAAGATTTCGTCAAGAAGAAACTTGGCAAGGGGAAACCTACTGGCGCGTTCACGACACATTGCCATAGGGAGCTATTCCACGCGCAGTGGAAGATCCTGCTAGATGAGGAGTTCCTGGAGGCGTACGAGCATGGCATCGTCATTTTGTGCCCTGACGGCGTTGAGCGGCGGTTTTACCCGAGGATTTTCAGTTATTCTGCGGACTATCCAGAGAAGTATGTCAATTCTAACTTGAAGTTATGATCGCTGTCTGAATATGTGTACGGCAGGGTACTGCTTGCCGGCATCCGGAATCTTGGCCGTTGCCCGTGCCCTCGATGTCTGATCCCGCTAGATCGTGCACACAATCTAGGCATGTCACGAGATCGCCTACAGAGAGCAACGTTGGCTCGGGTTGATGACAACTCACGGCGTGCGCGAGTAGACGCCGCTCGACGGATCATCTATGAGAACAATGGAGCAGTCACTCATAAGGGCGTGGAAAACTTGTTATCCGAGCAATCTTTGGTCCCAGCGACGGTGAGCTTAGCTCCACAACCAGTGCTTTCATTCCTCTGAAACCTTTCTAGAACGCGTTTTCCAAGGTTTTAGGTCACCTCGGGTTTAACATTTTCGATACCTTGACCGTGGATTTCTTGCATGAGGTTGAATTAGGTGTATGGAAGAGCGTTCTGGTACATATACTGCGGCTCCTTGACGCAGCCGACCCGAAGGCCAAGGATGAATTCGACCGGCGGTAGGTATCGTCGCACTCTCTACTTTCGAGAAGGTGAACTAACTTCAGTAATTCTGAACCAGATGTCGACTTCTTCCCCCGTTCGGAGGGACATCATTAGACGTATCTACACAAACTGATCCGAGCTGAAGAAGATGACTGCCCATGAGTATGGAGAATTGTTGAAGGTGTGTCGCTGTCACAGGTCAACGATGCCATGCTCACCGGTATACCTCAACAGTGCGCTATACCGTTATTCGAGGAGCTTCTGCCAGAACCTCACAACAGCAGGCTTATGAAACTCCTATTCTCGATGGCGTATTGGCACGGGTTTGCTGGCTTGCACATGCACACCGATGAGACGACAGAGATCTTGGACAATCTGACCACGCTCCTCGGTAAGCGTTTACGCGACTTCAAGGCCACGACTTGCGCGGCGTATGTCACCCGGGAGTTGAAAAGGGAGGCGGAACAGCGTCAACGACGGGAGGAGAAGACCAAACTTACCCAGCTGTCGTCATCAAAGGTGGCTTCCGGACCCGGAGACAGCAGACGATTGAAGACCTTGAACCTGGATACATTTAAGCTCCACGCTCTCGGAGATTACGTCTCATCCATCCGTACAAGGGGTTCCACCGATTCTTATTCCACCCGACTGGTAACATTTCATCTGAGCGTGCACGTTCCGCATGAGACTGAGGAGCATTCCTTCTTTTCCCAGGGCGAAACCGAGCACAAGCTATCCAAGTCAAGATATCAGAGAACAAGCGGGAAGAACGTTGCCCGTGCCCTCACAAGAGTAGAACAGAGGCAGAGAACCATTCAGGCAATACGGAACTCGCTACCTCTATCACTCCTGATCAACTCACGACGCCACGCGCGCCGGGCACGTAGGGAGAAAAAGGTCGATCCTATGTTCAGTCCCAAGGTCCAATACAACATCGGCCAGAACGAAAGTTCGCCAGTTGACGTTCGAGCATTCGTCGCCCGGAACCAGGGAGACCCCGCAGTCTGTGTACGCGCTACTCCTCTCTGCGGCTGTTCGTCTATAGTCCTTCTTAATGCTTTGTCCTTGTCAGAACTTCTTCCCCAAGCTCCGGTCACATCTTCTGCCTCGCATCGTCAAGATGCTGGAGCGGGAGCGGATCTCACGTCCTGACATTGTTCACCCTGCTCCTCCCCAAACAACGCCCACCAACGAGGATGCAGGAAACCCGGAAGACTGCGTATTTCTTGCCAACGATCGGATATATCATCATAAACAGGTACTTAGGCTTGAGGTTTCTTGCTGGCGTTCGGGTAGTTGACTTTCATGATTGACTAGGTATGGTTCAACTATACAACGTACGATGTGCGTCGAGGCCGGGATATTATCAACTGCGGAACGCCTCACCACGACGTCATGCTGCTATCGTCCACGACCTCCGACGACGAAGCCGTCTCGAAAAGTAGATATCTATATGCCCGCGTCCTCGGAGCTTACCACGCAAACGTGATCTATACGGGTGCGGGCATGCTGGACTACAAGCCAAGACGTGTCGACTTCCTTTGGGTCAGATGGTACAAGAATGAGCGTGGCGGGATGGACTCCTGGCAAAACTCAGAACTCCCTATGGTCGCCTTTCCTCCCATAGCGTCATTGGACTCGGCATTCGGCTTCGTTGATCCTTCTGATGTATTGCGAGCTTGCCACATCATTCCGTCTTTCGCTCGGGGCAAAGTCCATGGAGATGGTATTGGACTGTCACGGCGTGCCAGAGATGAAGACGACTACAAGGCTTACTACGTCGGAAGGTACGTGGTTCACTCCCTCCAATGTATGCATTACGTTTAGGTCTACATGATAGCTTTTCTGATCGCGACACGCTCATGCGATACCATTGGGGAATGGCTGTTGGGCATATTCACGCACATGGTCTCGCCGAGGCGGGGTCGCTGCCGCACCTCAATCTCTTGCTGTCGAAGACCAAGGAACCTGTGGAGCACGAGATCGACACTGGTCAGCATCCAAATATCGCGTTAAGCCTTACATCGTCATCGCTTCAGAGCTAACGAGTATACATCACAGATGGTACATGCTTGGATCCTAATGACAAGGGAACAACTGGTCGACCTGCTGAGTTAACGGCTGCTAACGGAACGCATCAACCTGAAGTAGAGAGCAGCGAGGGAGGTCCCGATTGCGAAGATCCCGCGCTGACCATGGGGATTGGGAACGATGACGATTTCGACGAAGGGGACGACGACGACGACGAAGAAGATGATGAAGGTATCGAAGACGCCGAAGATAGGCCGGAGATTGATGACGACTTGAACGACAATTTGTACCCTGGTGTATGACGTTGATGTCGCAGCCCATAGTACCTCGTCGGCCATCACAACAGAGTGCTCAGCGCCGAGTACCTGCTGGGCCACGTAAACTCCCCATTTGCCGAACACGACCGTGACCCCTTCCTTGTACTTATAAACCCTTGTCTTCATGTCGCTCCCACTCTTCGTCTTCCTTTCTTCCGTCACCCCAGCCCTTCAAGTTCGGCGTCCATGCTCGCTATGGCATCCTGCGTTGCTCACTTGTCTCGGATCTAGGCTCGTCTGGCTATCTCCGGAAGTGCGTGTTCTTGGATAGCGCACTAACCGAAGCTATGTCGCCTCTCCCTGCCTGAGTCCCGGACAAAAAGGGTTTATCCCCTCCCCTTCTTTTGCTCAGTCTTAGATGAAGTACTTCACGCATTTGACAATGCTCGAGCCTCCTGAAGGAGTCTGTCGACTTGTCGTTCAACGTAGCTCTCGTCATTGTATCATGCCCATTCACGACGTTCGAGGTCGCTGCGAATGAATGCCGCTGGAACGTCCTACTCCAGCCTGAGTAGTGACCTCGTCCGTCTGCACTCCAATGTCCCGACGGTCCTTGCCAGAGCTGACGACCCATCCCTCACAGCCATTCTCTTCCATCTCAACCTTGTCCGTCTGCACTCCAATGTCCCTAAAGTCTCCGTAAGAACCTGCGTCCCGCCGCCCCTTCCCAGCTGGCAAGACGAACGCAACCTGCCTCGCCACTTCGTGGATTGTAGGAAGAACGGCAATCTTGGTCATTGCAGGTGGCAGGTAAGCAGGGGTGAAAAAGCAAGGGTCGATGGCATCCGGGCGTTCTTCAGGGGAAGGGGGAGGAGACCACTCGAAGGCGTCGAAGTACTCTGACTCGGTAGGGGAAGGGGGAGTACAACATGAGCACGCGCGCGGAGCGTTCGGCCGGAAGGTAGCGTCCTCGGGCTTCACGATGGGAACAAAGACTGGCATCTTGACTGTGAGGTCGCGGACGGTCTTTGGGGTCCAGTCGCTCGCACGACTCATCCACGAGCCTCCAGGCCCCGGAAAGAAAAGCGGTGGGCGAATCCCTCCAATTCCTGGATCTTCGAGAGGCAGGAGTTCACATTTCTGGTGCGTCATTCTGGTGCGGACAGAAATATCGACTTACGATGAGAACTCACTGGCTCACTCATGACAACCACTCACCTGTCTGTCGTCCCACAGCTGCTAGCAATGGACGAACCGGGGGACACAGTGTACACTGGCCAGAAGGCGTGGTACGCAGACGTGGTGAAAGAGGCTGGAGGGAGAAAAATCGGCTGCTGTCTCCCCGACCGTGACCGGGCATGGGTGCGGAAGATGCCGCACTCTTCGGGCACGGACTTGGACAAAATAATTGACCCCGGCAAGTTAATCCTCCCATACAAGATCATCCCTACAGTCACGTTGCTAGGCCTTCGCACCGCATCTCTGAGAGGGCACGGACTTTTACAAGGTCATATACACCAGTGAATTAACCCTCGCGGTACGGGGCCGCTCAACCAGGTTGGTTGGAGTCCCTGCACCGCTGTGACCTTCCTCCGCCGCCGTCTAAGTCGTGGCGGCGCCAGTTACCTAAGTCCTCTCAGCGCCTCGCTCTTGAATTCTCCCGTATCTGTTCCAAGTTGTTGAGGCTAGTCTTATGTGTTCTCTCTTCTTGAGAGCTAACGGAATCTCGGCGCCGTCTTCAAGCCATAACGTTCAGCAGGACCGACGTGGATCGAAACCAACTTCTCGGAAGGGTGAGGCTATTTGTTCATACTCGCTTCCATCCTGACAGGGGCAATTACTGCCATGCTCCATATCTTGGTGGTCTTCGAGTCCCGACATGTCAGAGGGGGCCGAAGGTTCCGCCACAGAGCACTTTCCACGTCGATATCGGAATGGCTTGATGCCGGTACTTGGTATGTTCCCATTCAATTTTGTATGGGGGAGATGCCGGTGTGACCCGCGCTCGAAGACGATTTGAGTTTGGGGGGACGCTGATTCCCCTTTAATATACGAACCACAGACCAATTTTGGGCCCCGTGTTCCTTCCAGTCCCACTACGCGACGGTCTATCTCCCCCGGACGATGCGTTCTACAGCCAACAGCTCATCCTCCGCATTCGAGAGTAAGCCATTTTCACGGACCATGATCAGTCGTATCCGAGTTGACTGTCAGCGCTGTAGGCCGGTGCGCTTCTCCGGGGACGCGAGCGACGAGCTCGGCACTCGCCACTCACGGGGCGGTACCCTCGCCGAGCGTACGAACCTCGGAGGATAGCCACGGGACCATCGTGGCTCTCTCTAGCCAAAGCGACTCTGACACGGATGCGGGATCCGTCAAATCAGCGCTCCCCGTTCCCCTCAATTGGTCTACAGGAGCCCTCACACGTTTCGCCGGCACGGATGGAAGTCCCAACAGGGTGCCCCGCCGTTGTAAATCCAGCACCAACTTTCGCCAGATTCGCCCTCCCACCCCACGGTGGAGACGTCCCGTTCCGAAGGGTCTTCATAAGGCGCGCAGTAGCTCCTCGGACAGCCATCACCTTCCCATTCAAAGTACTCCCTCCAAGAGCAGGGACGATCTAGACGAGCTCCCAAGCATCAACATCGACGATGTGGGCCCGAGTTCCCCAGCCAGCACGTCAGCCAGTCCCGTCGAAGAAGAGTCGAGGACCGCTATCGGTGACAGTCCTTTCGCGGTGAGTGTCTTCGGAGTATGCCATGGATCTTGCTTTTAAGTGCTTCGTTTACTAGGTTACGAAAGGCCATTACGGGCCCGTCGCATCTAACGAAGAGCCTGCACATGATCTACATGTTGTGCTGGTTGGCGATGTATGCGAAGTCACACTCTGGTGAGCCCCTTATCTTTTGGTCACACCATTGTCGTGGCTAATATCAGTATTTGTAGCACGAAGTTCCGTACTCGCCTCAATATAACGTGCCAGGCCTAATGGATCCTTCGTTGCCTTCAATTAGGGATGCCTGAATGTCTTCTTGTATTCGTACAGACCGACTGTACTGAGTTGATCCCCGCCTCCCTTCCTCATTTATCCCTTGTCGCGCCCTTGCCCCTTACTCGTTCGCTACTAGTACAATCATATCCATTACTAATGTCGCCTTTCGGACTCAGACCATGTCTTTTGTCATCGTTAGTCTCACCGGACTCCGTTTCTGGATGAGTTGCCCTCACTGGAAGATACTACTAGTTTACGAACGGTCTGGAACGGAGCGAGAAAAATGGTTAGACTTGCAATAATTCTACGTTTTAAGTACCTGTACCTACCAGGGGCGACCGGAGTTAGTCAGGCAAACAGCTAAGCTCCAGTGCTGTACTGCGGGCCAGACTGTGTCACTGAGCAGCTCGGATGGAAATCATTCGAGACCAAGGTCGGAGCGGTCACCGCCGACTCACCGGTTAGGCCGAATGTAGGGTTCGATCAGGCTGCTTTCTCCGAACGAACTTTCGTATTCCGCACCAGGGGTGAATCAGTGCGGAGTCTCAAGTCTAATGGGCGGTTTCGGAAACGGGGGAGACCTGGCCCACTGCAAACTTGTTACTCTCTTCACGGTTCGTCTAGTCTCCTGCGAGTCCCTTCTCCTTGTCACTTCATCAACACATAACCAATTCTTTATCGATTATGCGCTGCATGGCAGTTATAGACTTTCGGACGGCCCTCTGTGCGTAGTCGTGCCACGTATAGCACTCCGCGGCGATGGCTGACGAGGGTTTCATAGGTGCAAGCTCATGTTCGGGATCGCCATGGGTTTGGAGTGACAACAGGAGCCAAACAGGAGTTAAAATTTCTTGGCGTCGTGAGTCTGAACCCCAGTACTGCAATGCTCTGTTGTGGGAAGAGCTGGGTGCGCCTGGGTTGGTCTACCCAACACCGGGTGCGCGCAGTGTCATGACAGACGTATCCAGTTCTGGAGGATAGAATGAGATTTGGACTGGCTCATTCATCAGACAACACGCTTGCGACCAGACAAGTCGCCATGATTCTTTGTGCGTACCTCGTCTACAGTTATCCTGTTATCTACCGGGACTTAGACCGGCCATGCGCAACTAACTTCATATATTCGACACCCAGTGCACGCAGTGCGGTGTGTTTTCTGCCCCTCCTATGCTTGGGTCTCAAGACACTGCACTTTAAGTTGAATCCATAAAACAGCTTGAGACTGTAATTGCCTCGGAACAGAATCTCCGACCAATTTTGAAGTTGGCGTCCAGTACGAGGAGAACAACTACTGGAGCTTCAACGTCTACGCCAGGCAGAACGCATGGTAAGTTCCAGCCGCCGATCCCGACGACAGAGTCTTCCGCTCATCCTCGAATCCTCTAGCTCTATCCCACGTCTCCGCCTGCTGTGCGATTCAAGGTATCCAGCTTGTCCTAATGGGCCATGGGGAGTACCCCTTCCCCTAACAATGGGTCTGATGCAACTCATTCGACGGGAAGAGCCTTCCCTCGAAGAGCGCAGTGGTTCATTATTTCAGCCTTCGGCCGTACTGCATCCTCGTGCGAGGATAATGATGTCCTCCTCGGCGAGACATCGTCGCCGTTCACGCCTTCTATCCAGCTCTGGCCGAACAATTTCTGGGGGTCACCCTCGGGCATATCGCTTGATAACTCCGCCATTGAACCGGATTACTCGGGCTATCGGTGGGAAGAGGGGGAAATTTCGGGACAAGCATGCGAAACTATCCTTTATGGAACGTGATGCCGGCATCTGTTGCTAACATCAGCGTAATTGTTCCGGACACCGCGGAGCAGCGACACCACAGGAAGAGGAGGGTAAGTTGGTGTCAGTTCGTACTTGTGTTCTCGCAAGGCTAATGTGGCTATATTATCTAGTAAGCACAACATTGCCGAGGCTCGGGCAAAGAGCAGAAAGTTACGTACATTGACGACCGTTGGCCGGCGCTGGTATGCCAACTCAGCGGTGTCCCGGTTTTAGATGATTCTCACCCAGACCGTGGACTCCGCTGATATCCACTCCCCGTCGTCGCATGGTCTATCGCCATGTCCCCACGTTCGATAGATTGCCGCCAAGTTGCGTTGTTCCGATCAGTCCTTCCATCGTCCCTCCAGTCATGGCTTTTTCTGCTGTACCCGTTGTTCAGGTCACCCTCCGTCCCTCAGCTGCGCAGGATCTGCTTGGGCTATAGCCTGGCCGACGCCTCGAGCTGTTTGCTAGCTGCTTCGGCAGCTGGCAGGACCTTGTCACATCATGTCCCGTCTCGACCGGACGAAACCTGTAATCCTTCCTCTCCAATGCTACCAATGTTGCGTGGCCCGTACGTCGGGCCGCACTTCAGTGCCTCTGCACGCCCTTCGTTGTGAATACCCTCTATTTACTGGGTTTAGCTCCCACGAAAATTCCGCTGCCTACATAGGCGCATGCAATCCTACAATACCCAGCCATCCGCCTGGTTCGCACCTCTTCTAGAAGGTTCCTAAGGACCCACTGTGACGAGCGGCTCTGGCGTCAAGGGCATGTTCCGTGGATCGTTCGAGGCGGATTGTAAATTTATACACTTCCAGGGCATCTTGACGTGCAATCTGCCGTTTAGAGTAACTGTATCTCTCCTACACTACACTGGAGAGCGGATTGGTTCCCTTGGCCGATCGTGATACCGCTGGACAGACTGGGAGAGTTTCAGCCTCCAGGTTGGTTTCATACCTCGGAAACGACTGTACTATGGCGCTCTAGGAAACGCGTCACACTTTCTTCATTTTATCTTGCGAAGTGCGCCGTCAAGCGGGGGAACAGGCGACAGCCGAAGTTGGCCTCGATGTCACATGCGCCCATTTGATACTTGAGTTACCACTCCTGCTTCAACTTCGACTTCCATGCCGTGTCTTACCGCCGACCACGACGCATACAACGTGACCGAAAGACAGCCTATAAGGTTCTCTTTGGTGGTCCACTGACCCTCATCTTTTCCTTCCCACCCCCGCCATGGCCGCTGGCAAGTTACCTCCGGACATCCCCACAGCCTTCACGGCTTCCCTCGCGTTCGACAAATGCACGCTGACTCCAAGCGGCGTCAACTCCATGACGAACCATTTGCGCTCTCAGCCTCTCCTCCGAGACCTCCCAGTAGCCCGCGTCCGGGCTGCAGCGATAGCCCTAATTGCTTGCGGTGGGTCGTCGAATGGGGAAGAGCAGGTCGGACACGGCGGTCTACACGATACGCATCTTTCAGCTCATACGGCAAGGATATCAACCAGCTGGGAGGATGGACTTCATGACGAGTACATGAAGATTCTCATGGACCTGGCATGTCTTTCTCAAACATGTTCACGAAATGAGACGCTCATTTTCCTCACAGCTCACTTGGCATGATCGTCTCTTTGGTGGCATAAGTTTTGCCATTTCCACAGGAGCGACTCGACGCCTCGGTACAATCCCTTCTGTGACCGATGTCAAGATGAATGTCTTCCTCCCCGAGATAATCCGCGAACAGCCCAGGACGAGCATCATCTTTGCACGAATGGTTCAGGACTTCGCCGAGGAAATCGGCCTCTCTGCCATGCAAGGCTACGATAAGGCCAAGTCGTTTAGCTGGAAGGGCCCAGTCAACACGACGAACACAAATCCACGTCCCCACGTTAACATCCAACCGCTAATCCCTCCTTCCGAAACTAACTGGCACACGTTTTTCGGCCGTCAGCCGGGTGTTCTCGAACGGCTCATCTCCGAGCAGGTCGCGATCATCGATGCCGTTTCCCAGACACAGTCCACGGCTCCGCGACCTCTCCCGGCTCCTCCAATGCCGGATGTTTTCTCTTCTCCGTCCTCTACCCCAACTGCACAGAGAGATGCTACCGAAAATGACTGTGTACGCTTGACCGCGGAGAACATCAAACCCTCTGTGGCAGGGCTGGAAGGCTTTGGAGGGTCCACCCGGCTCCCCGATATCTCCGCTCTCATGTTCGACCTCGAGCATCGCGTTAGGGACCTTGAGTTGATCAACACAGAGCGGATCGAGGAGATTGAAGAGCTTCGAGTCGCGTTCCGGGAGAGCTTTGACGGTGAGTCTGTTTGTTCACGTCATTTATTTGGACTGCGCTAATTGCCCTACCCGTCTAGAACGGAACAAGGAAGAGGTGCTTAGCAAAGAGCAGTTAGTCGGTGCGCATGTTGCATCGACGCCCCCATCCTCTTGCCGGACCTTTGGGAAACCGGCCGGGCCCTCGTGGCCCCTCCAAGAGACAACGATCGAGAGCTCCCAGTGGTCAGTCTTGTCGGCCACCGAATCCCATCCATCTTCCGTATATGAATCCCCCCACGTCGAGCGCTGCGCTTCGCCTCCTTCTGAATCGTCGCTGGCCCCTCCACCTGTACCGCCTCCCTCTCGTGCCATGTCTCATTCTTCGTATGCTCATCCATCCACCCCCGACTACGCCCGTCCACACGTCTTGATGGCGGGACACCAGCCCTGGAAGGTGTATGGGCCGTTTACCGATTACATCCTCTCGCGTGAAGGCTTACCACGCAGAATCCATCGCGCTCTCAAGATTGTAGAGGAGAATCACGCGGTGGAGGACTGGGTCATGGCACTGCGGTCAAAAATTCACTGCTCACACATTCTGGCGAAGGAGCTCGTCAAGGCTATGAAGTTCGATTGCGGCCTGCTTTGAGGTTCAAAAAATGTAGTCTGTTTCTATAGCTTATTGGCCGGTCTATCGCTGTCGGTCTTGCTCAGCTATTTCCTGTCGTCCCAGTTGTGGTTGGTACTTGCATTGTCATCGTCGTTGGCACCTTGAAATATACCGTGTATCTCCTTTTGTGAATATCATCTAGACAAAATTGCCCACCGCTGGCCAGCTCTTACATTTGATACGCTGATCAGAAGTAGCGATAGGTCAGGTTGTATAAGAGTTGTCCTTCCCCGTCAGGCTTCAGCATGCCCACATGTCCGTTCGGTTTCACCCGCTGTCCTCTAGGATGCTGGTACGGCACTTCTTGGCTTGCCTCCTATCTAGTAACTCAGGCAATCTCCGAGGCTGACAGTACTAGAGTTACCCTGCAAGACTTATTTGACTTGAAACACGAAGTGTCGTGGAAGAAGGCTGGCACCTCTCCACATGGACTTACACTTGATTTTCCTCAAGAACTTTCCCGGTTTCTTGTCCAAGAACATGTAAACATATTCAATGGGAAGTTGTAGGTTGTCAAACGACTCGGAATGCTCCAGCGTGATGGTGGAAGTGTTATCGATGACCGTCCGGTGACTGGGTATCTTCCGAAGCCTGCGATCCGCTTTCCTCGCTGGGCACCTGAAACGCAGCGGGTCATGTGATGGTCTTGACTCTGAGTCGAAGGCTTCCACAGGCTTCCCTGTGTTTCGCCGTTCCTATCTTCCAATCGCCGGAGCCCAGTCCTCAGCTCCTTCCAATATTTACCCGCGTACCCAAGGAAGTCAGTACTCGAGATCTCTGTCTGTAAGTGTCCTCTAAACAAAGCGTGGATGTTTGCGATATGGGCGTACCTGAAGGGCTCTGACTCGGAACACATCAACAGCCAATACCAGTTCTCGGTGGCTTAAAATTGACACTCGACAATCATGTCCTCGAACAATTGGTGAGTGCAGATTATGAACAGGTGCCTGTTATACCTCTCATCGCACCTATTAGGAGGAATTCACTATACACCTTTGTGGACGAGAACGAGCAAATTTTTACGATCGTCAATGTTCCCCCGATCATCAATATATTCACTGACAACGGCTCAGAATTTGATTTCAATCTTGGAAGCATTTTACGTCCTCGCCTGAATACGAAGAGTTTTCCGGAACTCCCCTTCGTACTCCACAGGGATCCAGTGGGCGACCCGCTTCTCTCTCGATTGTGCCTCGATCCCACCAAAATCGTGCTTACACACTTCGAGCGCGGATGGGCGCTCGCTGACGACATTCGAAATTCCTGGATCCGGTTGGAGAAAGGCCTTCTACACGTTTCGGAACTCCTCTTGACTTCCACAGAACAAAGCTCCTGCGGCCCATCTGGATGGTACGCGATTCGTCGCCAGACACATTGCCCTCCTCCAGAGGACTACGGCTATCGCCAGGTCTACGGATCTGAGCATCTTGCCAAGCGATCTATCCTTCAAGCTCATTTCGCTTTCCGACTTCTTGCCGCTCGATGTTCTTTAGCCATTTCTTGCTGGCTATTTCCTGGAGCTGATGAAGGTCGGAATCCACAAGTGATGTCTACTCGCTACGATGCCGAGATGGATAGCTCTGTCCCGGAATGGGTCTTGTTTCTGAGACAAGAGCGTGTCCCGGACTCGTGGATCGACGCGCTTCGCGACTCCATTATCACAGACTTTTCCATCAACCTCCGTGTCGGGACTGTCATCGATCCCACCAAGCGCGAGTTGCTTGCGATACTTCCAGTTCTTCGCGCCGCAAATGTCCCCCTATTTGTTAGATGGCGTAACCAAGCGGAGATCGTACACTCAGCGGCAAGCTCATCCTTCATGAAATCGTTCTTTCCCCGTTCACTCGAAGAGGTTCATCTCGCTCTGCAACACCCTCCTGCCGGGAAACCACGAATTGTGACTCTTTGTCGCGGCGAGGAGACCCGACCACTCCCGGACTATTCTGGGTTCGACGGTAGCACACCTCCTTTCGGACCATATCAACGCCCTAACGAGCCACGGACGGAGTTCTTGACGAGAAGGAACCGTTTTCATGCAGACCAAGTGCGCCGGGAAACCCAGTCACAGGCTCTGCGGCGTCAGAAACGAATCGCTCACGCCAAGGAAGGTTTGCCCCCACTTCGACATTCACGTGTATATCTGTGGGTCCATGCCCAGCTCATCTTTCCCGATCTGCCGCCGCAGTGGCTCAAACATGAATATCGCTACCCCATTCCTCCCTCTGCCTACCGCAGTGTGTGGATGGTGCATCCTCCACAGTGTATGCAATACAGCCCGTATTTCGATGAGTGGGATTTGTGGTTTCTGCCAGAGTCGGAAGAGCGACAAGAGGAGGCTCCAGACCTCGAGCTAGGCATGATTCGAGTTGCATCCCGGCCTGTGCAGCGAGTTCCTATGATCGAGGGAACGAAGCAAGTCTCGGAACAGGCCATTCTATCCACTGTTCATGATGAACAGGAGCTCCTGATCCCTACTCCGCAGGACCGGGATATACGACCCATCGACTTCCCTCAAAATTACCACCTCCACTCTTGGTATGGTCTATTCGTCGTGGACACGAGTACATACGATGGCGTCGACTACGGCAAATGGGCCAATGGCTTGACTCACCACTTCTCCCAAATGAATGACCAGTTCCCGAGCGATAAGGCGGTCCAGAAGTGCATTTCTGGGTGGACATGGGCCATCTTGGAGGGCCAGTGGGAATCTCCTTCACTCGCTTACTGCTGGGACCTCGACCCACGGCACCCAATGTACCTATTGCGTGAACGGGACGCAGACCCGCGAAACACGCTCTCCATGGACCATCACCATGCACCCGAACGGCAGATCAGACACGACGACATCGGACGTTGGGTTCTGGTCAAGTTTCAGAAAGATCCAGCCACTCAGAGTTGGTCCCTTTTCACCTCTGCAATGGGCGCGCTGTTGCTCGCGCGACGCGTAAATGAGGCGCAGACGAGCTCCGAGGCCCTTCTGACCTTGACTAAGGCGGGCATACCTGTGCGGACGGCCATTTCCCTCAACCGACCACCTTCTCCGGTCTTGAACATGGTGCCTCCCTCAGATCGTCCATTGCGCCTACCTTACCGCAAACGAGGAGACCGGCCTTCTGTGAAAGACTACGACGCATATTGTCAGCGAGTCCTCGAACTCTCGCGGAGGCCCCATGTCCGAGCCGCGTGGCTAAAAGGCGGGATTGTATGGCGCATCCTGATAGAGGTGACTGGCAGCCACCCTCGTGCCGACGGGATTATGGCGTTCCCTCACGAAGTTGCCCAAGGTCCGAGTGGCGCTGTCAGCCACTACCAACCAATCACTGTAGATCGCGAAGGGACGTCTTTTTACGACGACGAATTGTCGCTTGAGGAGCTCGAGGTCATGTCGGGCGTGGTGAGAGTTTACACAGGGAAGTATCCTTACGACGCTCCTATGGGACTCGCGATTAACATGTCTTATTACAGGCATCGGCGCGCAGACCGAGGATGTCTCATGGTGGCCCAAGCATCACGCATGGGTGAAGGGCTCATCGTATACTGGAATTTGGACTTCCTTGGACGAACATTGGTTCCAAATACGTCTAAAGAAGATTTACGACGGCGAAGCACTTCCGCTGAACTCTCGTGAGTGGAGGGAGGCACTCAGGAAGCGCAAGACGACGAGGAATATAGCCACTGTTGTGGAGGAGCAGTCTTGGAATTTCACACTCGAACACTTTGTTCATCCCTTGGCTCTGGCCTAGGTCCCTCATTATCCTTTTTACCCTTATATGCCACGTATCACTATTAAATGAATGTTCGGACATTCATGATTGGGTCCAAATATTGAGTGCGAAGTCTATGCTTGAGCAGAGGGCCGGTAACTGGCCATGGGGTGCTTTCCTCCGTGGTGCATAGCTCGGCCAACACGAGCGCGATCGAGCCTGCAATGTCTGGGCAGAAGACGAGGGACGATAAACACGAAGACTCGCCTGGAATTTACACCTACGCAAAGCATGCTATGGGAAAAAAAATTCAGACAAATGACATCGATGAATAAAATACAATTTACGCCAGAACCGACTTGTAGATATATTCAGCGAGGGAGGTCAAGGCTACTGTAAGAACAGGCACGTCCACCAAATTCTCGCGACAGATCCCGTTCGATGGGTGACAGGGACAGAGCGGACGAGCCATGGCATGCTCCTCGTGCAGGCCTGCCGCATTAGCGAGCTGTCGCAGCCGATAACGAGTTGGCGTCGCTCTAGTCTTAGATAATCGGGACGGGATTTGGGAGTGGCTTCCAAGCCGGAGTGACCGACGGAGGAACATAGTTTGGACCTTTCGAGCTTGTTGTAAGATGGCGCACGCATGTCCAGCGCCCACTTCAGCAAACGAGGTGAGGCTCCACCCGACCGCGGTAGAGCGTGAGGGCAACCTGCGGCGGAAAGGCGCCGCCAGCTATGGCCGGCAAAAATATCGTGTACCGTCATGCATGATGAACCACTTGTATAGTAATATGTACTTACTACGCAGACCGGAATCCTTGACATACCTTGTTACTCCTGCTCGATATTTCCAAGCGCCCGTTAACCGGCCACAGTACCCGCAACGCCCGACTACTTGCTCCGTTCCTTGAGACTCGATCCTCAGCTCCTCTGTTTCGCCGCTGCTTATAATACGCCGCCATGCTGGTGACCTGGAGGGCTTTCAAGCACCTCCTCGAATTTATGGAGTCCACGACATTGCTCGCCTTCTACCAGCTCCTCTCCAATGAGTCCTCTTGGGCCGCGACGTGGACGTCCAATCCATCGTGCCGTCCACAACCTCCCCCCCTCTCTCTCTGAGCACGCGCTTGGGCGCAGGTTCTTCGTGCTGCAAGTGTGGCGAGCCAACGACTTGAACTTGGCTTCCAATGCACAACGTCTTCTTGGTCGTCGAGGTACGTTCCTTTTTGTACAGGACCTCCTTCCGCTTTCCGCGCTCACGGCAGCTCGCAGGCGAGTTTCCTGCTTTCGTGAGCTTGTCAGCCGTTTGTCGCTGAGGCTATCTATCATCCACCACCATTGCAAGGCGCGAACTGCTCGATGGCCGCGGTCGTACTTCTCAGCCTCCCCGCCCAAATCCTCCGGTCACCATCTCTCCCACCTCCGATTCCCTCAATCGCACCCATCTCCGTTGTAGAGCGTTCGTGGATCCTCTCCTACCGTTTCCCTCAGCCGACACCGAGCGTCCATCTCGTCCCGTTCAAGAACTGTGACCGCGCGGAGGAGGCTCGTTGATGGAGGTGGAGGAGTGCAGCGACAATGAGGCTGAAAAGGCTGGAGGTCAAGGCGTCGGAGGCAGATATGGCGAGGACGGCACAGAGAGAGGCGTAACAGCGGCAAAGGTAATATGTGGTCGATGGAACAGCACCGCTGAAGCGTCTGGTGCGAGCATGTGCGGCTGCGAGTGTCCGGGGTATGGGGGCAGCGCAGCAGCAGCGAGGATAGCGTCTTCTGCTCGACGCTGCCGAACAGCAGGCGGTAGGGCCAGCTGCTAGCGGTCGTCAAGAAGTACACGGGTGGCGAACTCACCACCAGAGCTCCCAGTATTCGACTGCAGCGCACGAGTGGCCAGAGGACCACCAGGACTCCCTGAAACCTCACGAGCAGCCAGGTAACGGCCAGAGCTCCTTGGTCAATCGGCCAGGTGCTAGTGGCGAAAGACGACGGACAACTTGAAGGGCCTAGGCGTACCAGAACGGAGGTCAGCAATGACGCTTCCTATCGAGTAGCCATCGTGGATGAGTTTCCTCATGTCATACCCGACCGTAACTGTCAGGTCAGGCTTGCGTCATGGCAGGAGTGAAATAATGGCAGGGCTCGCAACAGCATCCGATATCGAGGAAGCTAGGATCCTTGCGCTCCTTGCCCAGAGCCAACAGCTGGTCGTAAGCAGGCAGCCGCGTGAGCCGAAGCCTAGATCTATAGTTAAACCCTGGCCTCCACGTCTGCTGGGATGGACTCGCTGGAGGAAGGGAAAGCGCTGGAGGCACGGACAAGGATAGATCTGCAACAACGCCATGTCGCGCTAGAGTCAACATGAGTATCCGAAACCGAGGAAAACCAGACCCACCGAGTAACCCTCAGCTCGGACGGCGAGGATGTGCTTCTTCAGTTCCTGTTCGTCGTCTATATCAGTCTGGGCCTTGATGAAAGCGGCGCCCTGCCCATCCACGTCGAAAAGACCCAGACCGGCTTCCAGCGCATCCAACAAAACAGTCTCCTTTACATCTACAGCAGTGGAGGACATCGTATGATGTAGTTTCTTCTTGACAGTGGGTGGCCAGTGGGAGCCTGAAGGCTAAGAGACTCGAGTGAACGAGAGAAGAAAAGCCTGTCAGGGGCAGAGGGGGAGAACAGACGGTCAGAAAGGCATACCTGCTCCTCATCGTGTCCTCGATGGATGCCGTGGAGGACCGGCTCTGCGGGCGCTTTGAGGGATGGCGGCCGGAACGGCAGGCGGGGTTGCGGCTATAGGTACTGGGGCATGAGTGACTATCCCGTTGGGAAGGGAGGTGGATAAGGTGCTATGGTGGCCGCGATGTTGGCCTGGAGCTGTCGCTTTCCGAGGAATATTGCTGGATGTCGTCGTCGCAGTCAGCAATGCACTTGCGGTGGTACTCGGCTACGTGGGGTGGGAGGCCGTGTTGGAGGAGGGTTAAGGTGGAGTTGTTACGGTCCCGGCGAGCGTCGGCAAGGCTCATGCTGGCGTCCAGGAGTCGGCTGCTGAGGGGTTGAGCCATGACCAACGCAGTGGAGTTAGACATTTGCTCACCGAGTTGCTTGATGGCCTCGGTGTTCTGGTCTGATACGCGGAAGAGCGTACTCATCATCTCGACGCCTTGCTGACGGGTGTACTCAACCTCGCGTCGGAGTTGCATGAATTCTGACGACGACGAGGGACTGGCAGCGACGGACTGACACGTGAACGAGAGGCCTAAGGATCGTCGGAGGTAAAGAACCTCGTCTATTCGTCCGTCACACTCTCTAGAATCTCACGGACGGCCTCGTTGACGGAGGACGTGTCGAACTGTGGCAGTCTCGTCCTCTCGTCTATCGGTCCTTCTACCCCTATGCAACGCACCCCCAGTTGCTGAAGAAGAACGCGTCAGAACGTCACCGCTTGCAATCCTAGGGATGGAACGTACAGTGATCAGCGGGATGTCGACTTCGATCGCATTCCCTTTGAGGTAAACGAGGTGTGTGATGAAAGCCGAGATAGGGTAAGTCGTCTCCGCCTTGCTCAGCCCACCGAATATCCTCGACTGATGGCCTTCGTTCAGCGTTCGTGCGATGATCCTAACCTATCACTTAATCGGCGTTGCTTTGCTATCTTACCAAAGATCTTACCGGATGTAGTCCACCGCTGTGTACTCATCGGTTTCCCGATCGTTGGCGGAGTTCACTAGGGCACACTTTCAGTCAAAGGAAGAATACGAGGATGATTTGACTTACACAGGAGCACCTTCGCTTTGAGGGACCGCGAACCAGCAATGGCATTTGCAACGCCTCTCAATGCTAGGCAGGGAATTATGCTGCAATTAAGATCAGATGAAGCTGACATTGTTGGGACTTCACACCACCAACCATGTCCAAAGGGACCCGCAAGAGTAAACCAGAACATTATATCGAGACATCGATGTGAGGTAGTCAACGTTCGGGGATGGATGGATCTCGTTCCCATACGCGTTGATGTAGAACAACCCTTGGAAAAGGTCAAGCGAGGGACGACAGCCATCCGTTGCTCCACTTACTGGTGATACGAGCATTGAGGGGCTCGTGGTTCTTTCCTTCCGCCTCAAAGAGTACATTCCGACTACGATGCAGCGTACCGTCCAGTGGACCAACAGGTGATGCTGGGTTCTCCTCCGAAGATATGCTTATTCCAGGAGGTTGTCGAACGGGATGGGAAATTTCGCATTGACCAACTAATCGCTCTCCGTTTTCCTGCGTTGTGACAAAACTCAATATGAAAAAATAAACCAAGGATGCGATGATCTCACCAGTTCTGCTGCAATCGTAACCGTGTGGTTGGTCACGATGACGGGCAAAATGTTTGCCTCGCTGCTGGTGATCGAGGAGAAGAGGAAGATGGCAGAAGGTAGGGACCGGAAGAACGCTTGCGCGGCTGATAGGAAGTAATTGCCGATGCTGAAGCTTCGCGATGAGGAGTCGCAGTTCCCCCTGGCCACTAAACTTACTGACCTTCCATTCACAAACGAGAAGTTCTTGTGTGCTCGTGATAGTATCTCGTGCTCGAAATGGACGAGGAACGCTGTGATGCCTATCAATACCACCATATATGCGCGGAAATCGTCCAATAGGACGCACCTCTGATCATCTCTTTGCGATCGTTGGGGATGCCTGCACAGAGGAGACTCCGGCCCTCCACGATATCTCTCCATTCATCTCGTGCCTCCTGTTCAGTACACTTGGCGGGTAAACGGTAGGCGAGAAGATTGCGAATGGCATCCAGAGGGGAGCCGGGGTCCGCAGGAGGAATCAGGCGGACCAACCGTGAGCGGATGTCACCTGCCCTTGCTCCGTGTCAGTGGATGGCATGGCTTCTGAGGACGTCTCGCTCACCGATAGAGGGGCTCGGGAGGGGGCGTTTGGTGGGCGCACTTCGCCAGTGGAATGAAATCGCCCGGATGGCCTGGACGACTTTTTCGCCCTCGGCTGTTCGTCGCGAACCGGTAGCATCCGTCGTGAAACCGAAAGGAAACTGTTGTACAAGGAGTCAGCATGCGGTCTCAGGCGCGCCGCATGAGTAATTCATGTTTTACTCACCTTGCGGCGAGAGAACACGTTCTGCCTCCCCGTAGCCGGCAGCCACAGGGGCGACGGCGGTCGTTCCAGTCTTGCCCAGGACGTCCCTCGTCGCGTCGCGTCAACAAGTCGCCTGGCGGGCGGAGCCGCGGTTGATGGCCGGATCGCCCTCCTCTCCCGCCGCGCCCCCCCGCCACAAAGGGGGTTCACTCGCCGCTTCTGGCGGCGTGAGTCCGTTCTCCCCGTCTTCTCGTGTGAACATGGGGTCGTCGTCGTCCCAGACGTCGGGCGTGGGCGGCTGTCGTGCTGCCTGGTTGCGCTCGGCAGCTGGAGGCGGCACGTCCGTCTCGGCCCTGCTGTGCCCTCTCCCGTAGCGTCCCGCCAGGCGGGACACTTATCCCGAGCCTTGCGACATCCGCTGACGACGTCCCCATCTCCTCAGCTCATGTTTGAGCTGGCGACGTCGGCCTGCGTCGACGTCGCAGTCGACGAGGCCCCGTGCTCCGGGGTTTGAGGGTTTGAGGTGGTCGCCTGAGCGCGTCCATGAGCCGCCGTCCATGCACCGCCCTAGTGCCGTTTTCGCGAACAGATCCCGGGCGGCGCAGAACCGTCGATATAGCCTGTTGGTGCACCGCACACCTCGTTCGAAGTGTCCCGCCGGCCAGAGTGCTCGTGGAGAGCCGTCTTCAATGGGGCGCGTTTTTGAATTTAATGAAATCGGCGTTTGATCACCCAACACGCGAATAATCTCGCTAGACGAACCTCCATCGCCTGAGACAGGGAGAATGTAGCAGGCGGAATGGCCAAACGCAGAGCATATAGAGTTGCATCCCGTTCCACCAGATATGACCACAAATGAGGTCTCACCAGACGCGCTGTGCGAGGCCTCCACGGTTTGACCTAGACGACGACGAGGGACTGGCAGCGACGGACTGACGCGTGAACGAGAGGCCTACACCGTTGAAACCATAGAGGAGGCCGGGCTGTGGTACTGGCTTGATGTGCTCGATAACCGGGTCAGCGGCGAGGTTCGCCTCGAGGTCGCGGTAGCTGCCTGCAACCCGGACTGCGTGGTCCCAGGATGGAAGCACTGCTGTGTACAGGTCGCCGTCGAGCTCCATGGCGCTGTACACAACAGGGTCAGAAGCGTCGTCGCCAAAGAGATGACGAACCCATCCAGGACGACCTTGGCAGGAAACCAGTCCCGGCAACTGAGTAAGGCGATCTGGTAGCCGTAGGAGGGAGTGACGTAGCGCGGCCGTCGAGTCTCGTACTTGACGTGGTCGAGGACGGGCGGTATACCAAAGAGGGCATCGGCGTGAGCGGGGTTGAGGAAGTCGAAGGTGACGCGCCAGGGCTCAAGGGGTGTGGAGACGTGCTTCCGGTAGAAAACGTACCTCTTGACCTCAAACCAGTCGCCCCATCACGACGGGCATGGCGCTATTTTCGACTGGACAAAAGTCGAGAAAACATGAAAGACTGCAAAAGCCTCCGAAAAGAAAGACTTTCTCCACCATTTTACTCGGCTTTGCGCCGACCAGAGAAAAGTTTTACACCTGTCTCGACTTTTTGTCGACTTTTCACCCTTGGGGAATAACGCCATGCCTGTCGTGCATGTCTTCTGCGGCTTCTCTGCGTGGTCCTTGCTGTCGGCGGTGAAAAACACACGTCGAGTGCGGTCAGGCCCGGATTCTATCCTCCATTGGACTCGCAACTAGGGGTTGGAGTCAAGGAGCGTCTTCCTGAGGTCTTGGAAGAGGTCTGCCCTGGGTTGCGGCACCCGGTCTTGGCTGAGTGAGACGTAGACGTAATCTATACAGTTTTGCGTGTCGGAGGTGCTCACCACAACAGCGTCGTAGAGCGCGTCGCGGGTCTGATGGGTGCGAACAGCCTGAGGTCTTGGAGGATACGCCGCATATGCTCGGCCGATGACCGGGGTGTGTCGTGGTCGACGCCATAGACGGTGAGCTCCATGCCTTCACAGGCGACTGGAGTCTTCGCAGGGTGGAGATGAGGAGCCTCGCTCAATCTTGAAGAGGAACGGTTGGGCGGATGGGGGCGGAAGCGGGGGCGGCATAGCGGAATAGGAGTTTCAGAGGTTCAGACAGAAGGAGCAAGTTCGCGCGCTGGTGGGCGCGACAGAGGCGGGGAGAGAGAGGAAGAGAGATGGGAAGAGAGAGGAAAAGAGAGAGAGAGAGAAAAGGGTGGTAGAAACAGTGGTGGTGGTGGTGGTGGTGATGGTGGTGGTGGTAGTGGTCGACCGTCGACCCAAGGTTTCTAGCCCGCGCGCGCGGTGCTCCAAGGCGCTCCTCTAGTAGTTTATGAATAGGTACATTTGTCATGCATCCCGCCCGATCACAGCACTGAATCAGCGGCCGGAGATCTTAAAGCGATATGTCCGAGATCAAGATAGCTATCATACAAAACGCCATGCTTAACATCTTCGGGTCATTTTACCCGCGACAACAGAACGTCTCCCCCGTCCAGCCGTACAGGCGACCGAGAGCGATTTTGAGCCTTCGTAAACTGGTTAGTCTTGCTCATTGACAAACGACGTCCACTTACTCATCTTGTGCCCGCGGAGAGACTACGCGATCGCTTCTTCCACCATCCTGAACAAGGTCAGGCCATGATTCGGAGGAATGCCACTGGGTACTGACCTTCAAGAACAAGAAAACCTTACGCCCGAATCGTCTAGGGGGTATCAACGCGGTCCTGCGTAGCTCCCGGAATCCTAGGGCTTTCAAGGCCTGTAAACGATGTGTTGGTCTTCAAGGCTGAAGACGATGCAACAGAGACATTCACCTCCGCCAGGTCCTCGTATGTAAATTGGAAACGCCCGTCTCCGAAGTCATTGAGAATAGAACCAAAGAGCTGGTTTGGTTGAGATCAATATATGACGGAGTGAACATTTAGAAACCCACCTGGCGATGCTCGTACCGCACGAGTAAAGCGTCGCCCTGCATGGTGACGGATGCGGGCGTACGTGGGTGATGATGGTAGAAGAGATGATTATTGGAAAGCGTGGGCGCGACGACGGCGTGGGCAGGCTGTAAACGGGCCTCAGTATGCGGAGCAAGACTAAATGTTTATTGAACCTATGTATGTACCTGTAAACGGGCTACAGTACATAGGTCAGCTACTGGAAACAAAGAAGCAGAATGAAACAGAACATACCCTCAGTATGCGGAGCAAGACTGAGGGTGGTGGAACTGGCAGAGGCGAGTATATGTGAGTGGCGGCGTGCACAGCACGGAAAGCGGCGGAACGTCAAAACTAACAAAACGGGAAGCAACGCGGGCCCGGTGACTCAACGTCCACGCGGTCACGTCACATCCAAGATGGGCGAGACTCGAGCCCGACGACTCGAGCACGATTGCGTGCTCCAACACTCCCCCTCAATCTTGCAAGAGTCGGGAGAGCGAGGGCAAAGAAAAGAAACTACGTAACAGATGCAAGAAGAGCAGGCGGGGCAACGGCGGAAGAAAGGCAGGCAGTGTAAGCATCAGCGTAGCAGCGGATACGGTTAAAGCGGGCATGGGATGCAGGCGATGTATGAAAAGAATCAAAAAAGTCCATATGAGCAGCGGCAGCGGCAATGTCAACGGCAGAGCGACAGGCATGTGGCGAGGCAGAGATGCGGGCGAAGGCGCCATCAAGATCGACGAGGAACGGTGGCTTGAGCAAAGCAGTGGCTGAACCGCGGGTGGCGTCGCACACAGAGGCGAGTGGCAACGGCCCGGGCAGCCTGTCGGAGACCGAGTCGACGAGGGCGCGCATGTTCAACTTGTCGGGCAGGTCGACGAGTGAGGCAATGCCATCAGGGATGGCGGGCGAGGCAGCGATGGCGGAGGCAGATGCGGTGGGTGAGGCATTGAAAGTGGCGGTGAGCACGTCTCCGGGCAGTGGGCAGACGTCTCGGGGCAGGTGCTGGATGGCGAGACTCTCGTTCGGCGGGGCAGCGGTCCGCACGGGCACCGAGAGGCCAGGGGGCAAGTCGACAGCGGCGGCGAGGCCGTCAGCAGTAAGCAAACGTGCATCACCACTCTCGGGGCGCACGGACGACGTGAGCTTGGCGAGGCTCAACATCTCCTCCCCCTCAAGCGAGACGGCGTTCGGGCGATCCACGGCAGTGGTGGGAGGCGAGGGATGGGCAGGGTGGGCAAGGGTGAAGGCAGGGGCATCCAGGACGAGGGCGGGGAGCGAGTCAGAGGCATCCGAGTCCTCGGTGAAGTCAGAATAGACGGAGTCGGCATCGTCGGACCAGGGATCATAGACGGACAAGTTGTCGTTACTGAGGTCGACGTCGGAGAGCCGCGGGGCAAAGGCGCTCCATGCGCCGGCGATATCGTCGAGGGTGTAGGCGGCATTGAGGCGGACTGCGGCACCAGCAGCCTGGGCAGGGACAGGATTGGTGGGCGGATTGGCAGGCGGGGGGTTTTGTGGTGCAGCATCGGCGGGCTGGCCCTCAGGGCGAGGCGAAGGGCAGACATCTTGTCTGTGACCCGTGCCGCCGCACGTCCAGCAGATGCCGACGGGCTTACGGGGGCCACGACCACGAGACTTGGGCTTCTCGCTCGAAAGAACGGCGGCAGCGACACCTGAGTCGCGGTCCTTTCCCTTGGAGGTCTTGCGCTCGGCTTGACGACGGTCCCACTCCTCGAGGACGAGGGTCAGCATGACCTCGGGGTCGAGAGGCGGCTTGTCGGGGTCGACGGGAGCAGGCGTCGTGGTAGCGGGAGTCATGAGGTCGTGGGCGCGGATCTGAGCGGAGAGCTGGGCGATGAAGGCGGATAGATCGGGCGGGAGAAAGGCGATGATGGTGGAGGCGTACTCGGCATCGGAGATCTTGACCTCGAGCGTGATGAGGGTCTCGTAGGCGAGGCGGAGGCGGTCGACCTCGGCATGCAGGTCAGCACCGGCAGCGCAGCGCATGTTCGTGAAGTCACGGCGGAGGTTGGCGCGCTGGAGCAGGGACTTCGCGCCCATCTCCGAGCAGATGCTGGACCAGATGGCGGCAACGGTGCCCTTGCGCTTGTGCTTCGTGAACACGGCGGGGGCGATCTTCAAGCTGAGGAGGTATAGCGCGAGGTTTTCCTTCTTGTCCCATGCGGCGATGGAGGCGATCTCGAGAGCGGTGGGGGTAGCCTGAATGGCAGGGGCCGGGCGAGTGGACGTACCGTCAAAGTGGTTCCAAGCCTCCTTCTGGGTGACGGCGATCTGGAATTGATCGCGGAAGAGAACGAAGTTCCTTCCAGATGCTTCGAGCTTCTCGACACCGGCGACGAAGTCGGCGAGGGAGACGGACATGGTGGCGGTGAGATTGATGGAACGGAGGGAGTACGCGGCAGCGAGCGAGATAGAACGGGAGGGGATCGGCGAGAGAGCAGGTGCGGCAGCGGCACGAGCGGAGGATGAGCAAGGAGCGCGGCAGTGGCGCAGGCAATGGGGAGCGCGGCGATGGCGCAGGCAGAGGGTAGCGCGGCGATGGCGCAGGCAGAGGCGGACGAGGAGCGCGGCAACGGCGCAGGCGAAGGCGAGCGAGAGAGAGCGCGGCAGTGGCGCAGGCAAAAGGCGTACCAGAAGCACGGCAGTGGCGCAGGCAGTGGCAGGCGAAGAGAGCGCGGCAGTGGCGCTGGCGAAAGGCGGCGAAAGGCGAGCGAGCGGGAGGCGAGCGAGTCTTGAAGTTAGAGCCTACCCGCAGGGCTCATAACCTATTGGAAAGCGTGGGCGCGACGACGGCGTGGGCAGGCTGTAAACGGGCCTCAGTATGCGGAGCAAGACTAAATGTTTATTGAACCTATGTATGTACCTGTAAACGGGCTACAGTACGTAGGTCAGCTACTGGAAACAAAGAAGCAGAATGAAACAGAACATACCCTCAGTATGCGGAGCAAGACTGAGGGTGGTGGAACTGGCAGAGGCGAGTATATGTGAGTGGCGGCGTGCACAGCACGGAAAGCGGCGGAACGTCAAAACTAACAAAACGGGAAGCAACGCGGGCCCGGTGACTCAACGTCCACGCGGTCACGTCACATCCAAGATGGGCGAGACTCGAGCCCGACGACTCGAGCACGATTGCGTGCTCCAACAATGATAGGCAGAGGAAGCGGCCGTACGAGGGAGAGAGGAAGTGCGAGGATCCGGTGGCCCGGGGCTGCTGAATCCTGGGGACGGCGTGTAGGCTGATGTCACGGTTTGGCGCCGTACATGGCTTCACTCTTCCTGCGCGTCCATGAGTCGCCTGCATACAGGTCGCATACCACCATTGACAGGTACGAGCTCGATGGCCTTTCCGTCACGACCCCCAAGGCACCCCGGTCCGCACGTTCAAAGTCGTGCAGTTGTGATTCGCAGCGTACCCCAACCGAGGCTTTCGAGCACGCAGTTCGCGACATACAACATTTTAAAAGTAACCAGCAGGTCGACATGAGGCGGCTTATGGAGCTTGCGGTCGCTCCTCATCGCGAACGGGAGGTTCACGCCATTGCAGTGGAGTTGGCAGCCTCGGCGAGCGGTGGTGCCTAGCCGCACAGGAAGAGCGACAGGTTACAGCACTCGCTGCGAAGTTCTATCGCTAACCTGAGTCAGTTTGAGTGCGCCATCCCTACGTGAGTCGCCCCCCGCGGTTCACACCTGTCTTTGGTTTTGAGTTGTTTTAATACGATATTTACTAATATCCTTAAACGTAAGGACGAGGGTCGTTGGTGTAGTGGTATTATCCCTCGACTGAGCATTACGGCGGCTGCGAGGTCGTTGGATCGAATACCGGTTGTGTATTTGTAGATTCCGTTTTTCCGAGCGCCCTATTGCTTTTTGCTTTGTTAACTCAGCTCGTGTAAGTACTCGCCTCGAAGGTCGCCGGTATTGGATCACATAGCATTGGTCGAATATCATGTATGCTGATGTCTTTTACGCCCGAACGGGGCTCTCTCTCAGCAGCAGCACTTGAGGGATTCCCGCAGTGGCTTTCAAGGGTTCCGTGTAATAAACTCAGCGCAAAGTCACAAAAACTAGGACTAACAGACGTCAAAAGGTATGTGCATATGTTTTCCGGACCGTCGGCACCTATTCAAAGTTGCAACAGCAATTTTCGCCCGCTGTGACCACAACGAGTTCCACCTCTTATAAGGTAAGTACCCGACTAAAGGGACTAGAGGGTACCGCATACCCTTATATCCTTGTATCGCCACTAATCAGCTTGCACATCGCATGAACTGCGACAGTCAGAATTCCTCTGCATCATCATCGACGCCCTGCATTCAATATAATGTCAACATTCAGCCGCACCACCCGCGGCCGAGGACTTCGTTTGTATGGCCATGCCTCTCACGCGCAAAGCGTACTCCTTGAAACTTGAAACATAGAGCTGAGACCCACACAAACATATCAGTCTCGTGGAGCATAGCGTCGGTCAACAGGGCGCTCTACCCATATAAGCGTTGAGCGGGACAGCCAGAATGGTACATCTGGCAATTATGTCATCAGCCTGATGTCACTCTGATGTTACAAGATAAGGTACTGATAAGGTCTTGCCATATCTGGTCAGACTTGCGGGCGCGCTCAAAGCCAAATGGGCATAACTTGGTCAATTCGGTTTTCCGATGCCGACACTCGGCTGGGAGCACAACTTGCAACACAGCCCTTCGCCCTTGGACGACTTCATGCACCCATTGTTTCTTCTCGACGTGTCACCATTTTTTGCTGGATATACTCATAGATGAGGATTAGATACGGCTCTGAGCGCCTTGGCTGAGGTCGACACGGTCAGTCCGAAACTTCAAACTCCGAGCAGAAAGCTTCGAATCTGCCTGCCAGTGGCAAGGTGAGCTGCTGGCGAGTCTACGACTTGGAGTCCGCAGCAGTTTACTGATATTTTCCCTAGGACTAGTGTACGCCGCAACTGCCACTACACCTACGCAAAATGCGAACGTAGGACAGGAGTTCGCGATGAAGAAGACCCGCCAGTCACAAATCATGTGCGGCATCCGATGTTGAAGCACGAAGCTTGCGCTCTAGTGCTCTCAAGAGGTGCGGCCAAGCAGAACCACTACGAGTGTGTCACACGCTGTAGGCTCACGCAGATGGACATAAGGGCATCCAGGCATACCCAAGGTTGCCTCGTGAAGGAGGTCGCAATACTTTGAGTACCTGGTGATGGACCGCCTGGGAGCGAACCTCGAGGACACCGTGAACAAGATAGGGGCGACCCGACTCACCCAACGAAACCTGGTCATCCTCGTCTGCCAAATGGTAGGATGTCCTACCACTTTGTCAATTTGACCGTTGCATCTGACAGACACGGGTGCCGCAGCTAGACGTCATTGAACATGTCCACGAGAAAGGCATCGTCCATTGCGATATAAAACCAAGCAATTTTGTCTTCGGCACGGGAGAAAATGTGGGGAAGCTCTATCTGATTGACTTCGGGCTGTCGCGGCCCTGGCGCGATCCTACAGGAAAGAATGGAACTGTGGCTTCAGAGGTACGTCGCAATACGCCAGTCGAAACGTCCACTTGCATTGCAGTAAGCACTCTGCCTCTCCGGTTTCGCAGCGCTCACTGTATATGGACTGACCATGAGCACAGCGGGCACACCCTCTGTCAAGGCTATGACGACCGTTTCGCCCGATTTATCGATGACGCGTGCAGCCTTCAGTACGAGGACACTCCACGATACCAGTACTGGAGAAGCATGTTCCACGAGCTCGTGCCATGTCCTGCTGAAGACGCACCGTTCGACCCCGGCGATGCCAGCGAGCCGTGCGTCGGGACCCAGAAGAACCTCGATCGTCTCCGCGCCGAGACTTGGCCGAAGCCTACTGATGCAGAACACGCCAACAGCGACCCACTCCTGGCGAGCGTGCTCGGAGGCAATTCGCGCTCGCAAGATGGTGGAAGACACTGCTTTATCCCGAATGTGGGCTCCACGTGGAGCTGCGGGGAGGCGGTTCCGGTGGGCGACCTGTTCGGCAACGAGTTCGCGGTCGTCGCGGCTGGAGTCGAGCTCATCGATGCTCCCCCGGATTATACGCGCGGATCATGCACTTACCCTGGGGCGTCTCCGGGGTAATGAGCAGTCGGACACGAGGGGCATATAGCGATTGCTTGGTATCGTATTGTTGCCCATCGAACGTCACGGAAGTGTAAGACGGCGTAGCCCTGGACAGTGAAGGAAAGAAGTACCCGGGACCACTGCGCGTCGAAAATGACATTCAACGACGATGCATTCAATATACCTCTCCGCATGTTTGTTCTACCACACGACGGGTTCCGGGTCCGAGGATACTTTCTATTCAACATACATCTACTTGAAAAAAGAGCCCCAGAGATGCTCTGAATTTGCGATTGACATGGTAAGAGCTAGCAAGTTTTGTGGCCAAGTTCGAACTGACGGTTCGCATTTCCGAGAGCGACAGTCACTCGGCTTCGCCGATTCTGGTAGCGGTCACTGCGTGTGTAGCAAATCCGACTATTCGACTGGAATACTCGTACCTGTCCTAGCGCTGATTCATGTTAGGATCCGCATAGAAGGCCTTCTGACGTTGTTTATTCGGATGAAAGCTACGGGTTTGGTGGGCCTCCTGCCAATCTTGAGCTTGATGTTTCTTCAGTCATGACCGGCTGACCCCGCGGCACCTGTCAAAGGGTAGACGCGCAACAGGTAAGTACTAAGTACTAAGTACCCGAGTGGCGGGCCCTCTTCAACCTGGACGCCACGGTCAGCATCCCAGCATCCTCCCCTCTCATGGCTTCGTCTCTCTACTTCCCGGGAAGATATCATTTCCGCCCCATCGGAAATACTTCTGCGCTATGCTTGACTCGCGATGCAGCTCCTGAAATATCGGTAAACCTCCTGTTGCTGGCCTGCGGCGATCTCAGGAACTTCCTCTATACAGTATTCTGTGAGGCGCCAACGGGTACGCGTGCATTCCTTTCTCTACCTTTTCATCGCACTAACGCGTTTGTTTTTGCAGTGGAGAGGACTTTTGACTTCACTTGCTGTGATGCAGATCCTGGCGTTCTAGGTACATTCTTCTTTGCTCGTGTTCCAACGATCCAAATTCTAAACCGAGCATCTTCTCAGCGAGGAATGTCCTCCTCTTAACCATGATCATTGATGGAGTTCCTGAAGATGTCGCGTGGAACATATTCTACCACATGTATCTCGACTCCGACTCCTGCTCAACCCTGGTGGCGCATTCTCAAAAGCTAGCCTCCTACTCCACCCTTGAAGCATGGCGATCGTCGCCGTACGGTGCCACCATCCGGATGGGGACAAAACACACCTTCGATCAACTGCGGCGCTACTGGGGCCTGTATGCGGAGTTCTACGATCCAAGCAAGGCCCAGCGATTTCAGTTCCTCCAGAAGGCAATGGAGCGCAAGCGGAACACCGTCCTCCGCGACCACGGCCGCGCAGTGCATTTTTCCTCCTCTCGATCGTCTGGCCCGTTCATCGCCGAGCCCCCTATAGTCATACTATTTAGCGAACAGTTCGAGCAGTACTGGAAGACCGGCACCACCTTCACGGATGCGGGCCTGCTGAAGGCATCGACACACCCGAACGCGACGTTCTTCCACTTGCGCGCTCATGAAGGCTTCGACGTCCATTACAGTACTGATCCGATGGTCCCTTTCCATCATGCGCCTCTTTTCGTAGACACGGACCGCACGGTCACCATTAAGGACCTGGTCGAATCCTCCAAGTCCCAGTTCCGTGGATGGTGCTCCGCCTTCCGCGGCGCCGCTGCGACTAGGAACACCAAATCGGAGAAGGCCGCTCTCGTTATGCGCCTTCTTCTCGGGGATCCCCTTGCCGTTTCCCGGGCCCTTCAAGCTTGGCCCTCGAACACAAGTGCTCATACTGGGCGAACGCATGCCACGTTTACGTCGGAACAGTGGTCTTCCAGCACCGTGGACTTGGACCGGGAGGAGTATACCGACAGTGGTGCCCCAGTGCGCTTCGACGTGGTCGACACCTCAAAATTAGGCGACGACGTTGGAATGCACAACGTCTTTCTGTGTGCTGCCCCTCTACTGGACAGGTCTCCGACTGCGGTGCTCTTTACCGAGTCTTTGTTGGCCCGCAAGGCAGACCCCATCGCCGACTTCCAGGCCAAGCTCTTTGCGGACCTGTCCGTTGTCGCACTCTTACTCGGCCTTGCCCCAGTGGACGCCCTCTCTGGATTCGCTACCAGATGCAACACACATGAGATCTCTATGGCGCAAATGACCATGCCCGTCGCAATGTCCCTCGACAAGCAACAGTGCTACCAAGTCCTCACCTGGAAGCGGCCCAAATCTGGCGACCCCTCAGCGTCCTCGCTTAGCATTGTCTGTCCCCCTCTCTCGTTCGACACCCAAGACTTCGCTCGCCTACTACACAAAATATATCTGCATCTGTTCGAACACGAGGACCCGGGCTACGTCAAGACTCACAGCTACCGCGCGAACCTCGCGCTGGTGATCGCATGGGCGTCGTCTTGGTGTCCGTCGCGCGAGTCCTTCGTCATGCTCCTTGCCCTTATCCACACCCAGTCCCGCATTCCAGACGCGCAGTGGTCCGCCATCATGGCCGCGTTTCTCGACATCCAGCGCGCCGACGCTCTCCAGCACCACACCTTTGACGCTCTCAGCCACAGCGAAGTCCACGCTCAGCTGTACCGCTACGGACTCTACACCGTCTCCGGACTCGACCATCCGTGCACGCCGGCAACCGGCCGTCTCGCGCACTGGCAGACCGTCCCGCCTCTCGTCCGCGTCTTCCTCACGGTCCCGCGTGCCCAGCCTCGCGACGCTCACAAGCGTCTCCGAGAAGCTGCCCACCCCATGGATGCACTGCACCGTCAAGCTCCCTCGGTCCGGGACTGAGCACGTCTTCCAGTCCGTCGACGCCTTCTACGGGACCGTCCGAGTCGTCGACAGCGGAACTGCCCCCACGGCGGATGTGATCTCGATTCTCGACGACCCCGACGCGCCCACCGCGGTCTTCTCGTTTGTCGTCCCCGCTCGCCTGCTGGCTGACTCCGACGACTCTGCGGTGCCACTCGTCAGCCTCGCGGCGCGAGGAACTCCGGCGGCGGCGAAGGTGCTTGGCCCGGTGCTGGGGAAGGACCTGACGATCTTTGCTGCAAGTTTGGACAATACGGACAATATCCATGTCGCCCCTGAGCATCCGGTATCACCCCGCTGCTGTTCTCGCACCTCGAGGGTGACCCTGGTACTAAATTGAAGTCCAATGCTTCCATAGCAATAGGTACGCAATCGTCTGTGCACGCTACTCTCGACACTACTGGGTCTCGGGAGCGCATCGCATCCTTGACGGCCAGGTTGGACATCGAGAGCAGTGAAGCCAGGGCAAGCCTCGCAGACGACGCCAGCCCACGCGTTTCCCAAGTCTCGCCATGTGCGATGCAAGTGACCCTCGGCCGCCTCGTGCAGACCCTCGTGTACCCGCTGCCAATTGTAGGCAGCCAGCGCAAGGTGCGGATCGCGCGCAAGTCGTCGTATATCGAGGTACGCCGCCAGGCTCACCCTGGCAGTGCTTGCTCGATGTCACCCGAACTAACTGTTGATCTCCAATACCATACCGTGCAGGTGGTCGTCCCAGTCGCGATCCCGTTCCTCCATCCGGACGGCTACAAGCTGAACCCGTTCCCCATCGTGCGAGTAGATCAGAGACCGACCGCGTGGAGCCTCCACCGCGTCCCGCTCGACCGTCTCCCGATCGTGGACATAACGCCTCAGAACGCCGCTGCCGTCGCGAGATGGTACACCCCGCACGTTCGCTCGCAGACGTCCCCGCGCGAGCGCGCCACCACGCTGAAGGTCCCGAAGCAGCGGGACGACGCCGCCGCCGCCTCGGACGCCCTCGCGAGCATCAAGGACACCATCCGCTCCATCATGGTGCGCACCGCGAGCGCCGACACACAAGCCCGAGGCGGAGTCTTCGCGCTGCACGAACGCGGCGACGCGCGCACTGGCACCGCCCCGAGCATGGTGCTCTTCGTGACAAGCTCCGGATCGACGTCGCGGCGCACACCGCCGTCTGCGACGCGTTCGTCCTGCCGTTGCCCCTCCCGGGCTCCCCCGAATCTATGGGTGCCGTCCACTCCCTCCTCGATAAACTGCTCGCGGGTGAAAGGGGCGTCACGAACATCAGGATGCACGGCGGGGAGGCGGAGGTGCGCGCGTGGTGTCAGCTGCTGCCCGCGCTCGTCGAGCGGTGCCGCACGACGTGGACGCACGGCGCGGACTGCGAGTACGTCGCGACGGGGAAGATCCCGCGGGATGCGGGAGGAGCCCCGCTGTGCAGTTGCGGGGCGGGGATGGACGCGGACGGCATGCGGCGGCGGGACGGGCTCTGGGAGGAGTTCGCGCCGTTCGTCACGCGGGTCGCACTCTCGCCGCTCTTTGCGGTCTCGTATGTGGAACCGGTCCTCGGAGGGCAGGAAGACGATGATGAGGCGGCCGGGACCCCAATGCCTCGCCCGGGGCGCCGTACTCGGAGTGCGGGCGCGACGGCGGGAGTAGCAAGGTGCAACAGGTGTCGGAAGGAGGAGTCGGGCGCGCTGAAGCTGTTGAGGTGCTCGGGGTGCAAGACGACGTCGTACTGCTCGGAGGCATGCCAGAAGAGTGACTGGAAGGCTCATAAGCTGCGGTGCGGGATATGAGTGCACATACAGACGAAGCCGCCGCACTGTTGTGGAGGAAGAGATCCCGGGGATGTCTCAGCGATCTCATAAACCTTGTCCGAAAACCTTTTTCTTGCTCGTGCACTATGCGAAAACAACATTCACTCCCATTCTAGAAACATAGCGATTCAATCGCCGAAAATACTGGCGCCGTGGACTCGCCCGAGGGCAAGCACCTTTCTTCTGGCACCAAGTCGCTGAACACGCCCCCGAAGTCACTCCATTGTATGGCCCAACCTGATAACTAACCGTAGTCATCATTATTGCGCCCAATGGCATGTTACGCTACTACAGTTTCCTTCACGGTTCGTGCAAGGGTGTTTGTTTCAATCCGCAGTGTCTTGTCGTTTGCCTTGTCAATAGTTAGACCTAAAAAAACTGGTATGCCACGTCGCGAGGCCTTGTGACCGTAGCAGAATATGGCTATCTGAATTTCAGTTGAAATCGGTGAAACGACTTACAAAATTCTGAACAACGTTGATCATCGACGGAGCTTGCAGTGAAACACGACCATGCCTTCCTCATTATAAACAGATGTAGTACACCATCCATCCAAGATCCTGAAAGATAAGTTACCACAAGCGCACTGTCACCTCTACGCCCAAGGGTTATCGTCCGGGATGTCGACGATGACACGCGCATGCACCGGCGGCGTCTCCGCCCGCGCAATTGTCCGCGTCGTCTCCTCCACCGCACGCCGCTCGATGTCCAACGCCTCATCAGGCGTCGGGTCATCCTCCCCCGATGTCGAACACGTCCCGGGCCTGCTCCAGCGGAGGCACAACCTCCACCTCACCCTCTTCTCGCAGCAGCCCGTCCTCTTCCTCGACCACATACCCGCGACGGTAGACGTGGTGCAGGCGAGGCAGGCCCGCGCCCCGGACGGCGGGCTCGCCTTTTCGCCGCTCGTATGTCATCTCCGCTTCGGCGGCATGAGGATCCTCGACGACCAGGTCCACAGCGTCGGCGGAAGAACGGGCCTCTCCGAGTCAGGGCGCGGCGAAGGCGGAGGACGACCTCTCGGGCTGTTCCTTGCAGACGAGCTGGACCCAGTCTGAGGCGACGCTGAGCTCGTTCGCGACAGCGCTCCTTGCGCCCGCTCGATTGGCGAAGGACGCAGAGCCGGAGAAGCACGAGGAGACACCGCGGGCGTTGGTTTTGCGCTCGTCCACCGGAGCTGCACGCCCCCTTGTCGCTCTGGAGGAGGCAGCCGTTCCGTCTCCTTGTCGATCGTGATTTCGGGCACTGCGGGGCCATAACCGCGTGTCTTGCCCTTGCCATTGGACTCCAGGTTGGACTGCTCCGCGCTCTCAACGTCGCGCCGTAACCCCCTAAACGGGGAGGACGGCGGGGTCCGTTCAACGGCGAGAACCACGCGGAGTGCTCGTGGCGCAGGATGCGCTCCTCCGCGACCCACATCGTCTTGCGCGCGGTCTCGGAGCTGACGTCCACGCACGGGTAGTTGTAGTCGCCAAAGAGATACTTCTTGCTGTGCTCGAACAGCTCCTCGTCCATGCCGTCCAGCTCGCCGAACGGTAGGTCGTAGCCTTCCTCCGGGATCGCGTCACTTGAGAAGAGGCCGAAGCCCTCGTCAGGGGACCGCAGATCCGAGGCATGCTGCACCGCATCAGCTTGCTGGTTCGGGAGGAGCGGCGCGTGCACCTCGTCGAAGCTGCTGCGGCCCGGCACCCGTACACCGGGGCGCGTCGAGGTGACAGGTTGAGGAAGCCAGTACTTGCGCTTGCCGCCTTGGCTGTAGCGCAGGCCTGCGCGGATGCGCCTGTCGCGCCCCGCACCCTGGTGGATCTGGCCCTCGCTAGGCTCGAACTCGCGGTAATCCATGCCTTCGCCGCGGAGCGTCATCTTGACGTCTTCGACGACGTCCCTTAGCCCGAACGCGTCCTTGAACGCGTGGAAGACGGGCAGGCGTGCTACATATGAGGCGTGTGGGTCGACGTAGTCACGCGTTGCGAACGCGTACATATGGGCGACGGCGAAGAAAGGCATCTCGATACAGATGAGGGTGTCGATGAGGCCGAGGGAGATGTGCTCTGAGTCAGTGTAGGGACCGAGCTTCTTGATCGCACCGCCCGCGACGAGGACAGAGATGAAAAGACCCTGCCAGAATGAGAAGAAAAGGATACCCTTGACACAAAGAAACTTCGGCATTGGGCTGTTACATCGCTTAGCAAGACATTTAGGGATGCATAATATGAATGACGAGCCATACCGGAAGGGTTTGAGATCATCGTTGACACACATCCAAAAGATGGCGAGGCAGTATAGGGCGAGACAGATGCTGAAGTTGTAGACAATGCTAACGTAGAGGTATCCTGAGCCAGCAGCCAGGTCTCCTTCGTTGTACTTGCCCAAAGCCTTGAGAACGATGATGGCAATGGCGAGTAACGGCTTGATTTGAACGTACTCTATGAAAGTCCATCTGTCAGTCTGGTGCTCCTGCAATTTAGGAAGGACGAAAAAGAGTATATAAACATATGCATGTGCCAAAACTATACTGGTGTAGCATTTTTGGCTTGACCAGTTTTAGTCTAGTGATCAGCATCGTACCCCGCACCTTACTGATCCACCTAGCACGCAGCCGATAAAGACGACCAGCCGGCGGGGGCCTCTACGGCGAGCAGCGCTACCTGCAAAGCCTCAAAGAGAGCAGGACATAGGATGCGTCTTATGCAGTGACAATCCCCAGTTGGCTTTCACATCCCCGGTAGGAGTTGCTCAGTTCTTGCTCTTGATTTAATTTATTGATTTGAGCAGACTATAACGCATGACTTCGAGAGGAATTTCGTGCAGACGAGTGGAGCCCCTTCCCCTCCACCTATTATCCAGACACTTCGCTCGCTACTGCGGCGCGACTCTGTCATCCGCGAGCAGTCCACGTGGAGCCACTGCATGCGCCAGTTTCGCGCAGCTACGTCTGAGTGCCCAGAACACGAAAGGAGGAGCGGGAAGACTGGTGCCCTTGGTGTACGGTATGTTGCAGTCAAGATAAAATTAGTACGAATTCCTTCACCATCCCTCGCCGTGCCTGTGGAGAAGCCCATGGCAGACCTGTGTGGTAAAGACCGTGCCTTGGGTCTGATATCACAGTTGCTGTGGCGAAGGATGGTCAAGGCATTCACACTTTAGTTTCATCATATTCTCTGCAAACTTGTCAGTTGGATATGCTATCTCCGGGCTATGTATCGCGCAAAAAACGCACATATAGTCAGGTTTATTCAAAGAGCTGTCTGCTCCAGACTGTCGGCGCGCTGCAAGTCTTGGCCAGGAGCAGCCGTAGCCTTCAAGGCTGACGCAGACGCGCAACTGACCAGGAGAAACGTCGACGGATCATGTGCGAGTAAGAGCCAACATATGATGGAGCTCGCTCGTCTCCACGAACTCCAACAGACGCTTTTGAACACATGCCCTCGCTTCTTGTTTTCTCTTTGAACGTGTCCCAACGGGCTCGTTACAAGAGTTGCGGCAAGCCAATGTCCCCAGGTAGAAGAGAGCCCACGCGAAGCGCTTGAGAATATAACGCAGAAGGGAGCACTCACGGATGATACCTCGCTTGAGGAACAAGAACGTATAAGGATCGCTCACATCGACCTCCTTCCAGACCAGGTTTCCAGGGAACACGGGGTATTTCGGCGGCCGTCCATGCAGGAGGATAAGCAGCGACCGCTCTCCTCCAAGGTATGCGATGAGAAGGTCGAAAAAGCAGTATATGACGAACGCCTAGGAGCGGTCGCCGCGCATCAGCAAGCTGTCGACCAGGCGACAAAGAGAACCAGGGACACACGCACCTCGTATACGTCTCGCACGGCGTCGATGAAGAAGGCGGCCTCGAGCGAGAATAGCGATATGAAGGACGCGACGGCGTAGAGCGGGACCATGAGCATGATCCGTACCACTTGTCTGCAGATGAGAGCCCCAAGCCACAGCGTTAGTTCGCCGCGAAGATGGACCATCGACAGCGCGCGGCGGGAGGGCGTACCGTTGCAGATGCGGCTTCCGGTAGTTCTTAAGGTGCATGAGGATCGACATGGCGGACACGGCGGTCGCGACCGCCGTGCAGGTCCCGGCGACGAGCAGGACAGGCAGCGGGAGGGACGAGCCGGAGCCGTGCCCCAGTTCGGGGGAATCAGAATCCATTGTTGATCGTGAATGTGGGGGGCACAAGGGAGGGGTGGGGGTGGTGTAGATATAGACGAGATTCTGCGCAGCGGCAGGTCGTCGAGGTCGGCGTCGAAGCCGAGTCCTTCGAGGTCGCTGCGCACGCAATGCGCAGATGACAGCGCCGAAGAGGTCGCAGTTGCTTAGGCGCCGTCCGGTTCAGCTTAAGCGCCTAAGCTCGTGGGGCGGGCGCTTGCGATTTCACGGGGATCTTGATCGAGCAAGAGAAAGTGCTCCGAGTTCCCGGTCGTGGCGAGACCTTCCAAACGTCCAGCTTGAACTTGTTCTCCACTGCTCATTGCCTACCACACCCATCGCAAGGACCTCTAAGCTGCGTTGGGGACATCGCTGCTTAAGAATCTGGGTACCAGGAACTACCGCTTATGTACACTTCTAATATTCTATCCGAGGTCCCGAACACCGGCTAACCAACCCTCTTCCCGACCCGAAGTGAGGAAACGAGAAAGTCCAAACTTGCAGTAGACTACCAAGCATCCACTATGGCGGCCCCACGCAAGGCAACCGTGGAGGACGAGGACCTAGACGACCTCGATGGTGCGTAGCATCCC
Organism: Ganoderma boninense; assembly: GCA_002900995.3. Classification (NCBI taxonomy): domain Eukaryota; kingdom Fungi; phylum Basidiomycota; class Agaricomycetes; order Polyporales; family Polyporaceae; genus Ganoderma; species Ganoderma boninense. Next base: position 3,157,496 of record CM035312.1, on the reverse strand, counting down.
GCCCCGCATGCAATCCCGTCTAACCCCGCGCACGACTCCCCACCGACAGACGTCCTCGAGCAGTTCAACGCGCCACCACCAAAGGCCGCCGCCTCACCCTCCGCCGCCGCCCCGCCACCCGCATCCGCATCCGCATCCGCAGCGTCGTCCTCGTCCAATCCACACCGTCCGCCCCGCCGAATCCTAAGCACGGCCCGCCGCGCCGCCAGCCACAGGCGGATCCGCTGGGGATGGACGGGCTCGACGAGGACTTCGCACGCGAGCTCACCAAGGGCATGGAGTCGCTCTTCCGGGACATCGCGATGGGCGCGGGGCTCGAGGGCGTGCCGGACCTGAGCGGGAGCGGGAGCACGAGCAAGGAGGCGGAGGGTGCGACGGAGACGGACGAGGCGCAGGAGAAGGCGTTCCGCGCCGCGTGGGAGGCGATGCTCGTCGAGGGCATGAACGGCGCGATGAACCCGGAGGATCTCGTTGCGCCGCCTGGAGCTGGGCTGGGGAAGGCGCAAGCGAAGGGTTCGGGCACCGGGAGTGGGGAATGGGAATGGGGCGGCTTCGGGTCGGGGTCAGGGTCGGGATCGCGGGAGGGCGGGGGCCCGCCGCAGTCGTTCCAGGACAATATCAAGAGGGCGATGGATAAGATGAAGGAGAGCAGCCAGCTGGTGAGTTGCGCATGGATTTTGGGATTGCCGTACGCGTGCGAATGACTCCTGTGGATGTGCAGGCGGACGAGGCCGCTTCGAAGAGCGGCGACACTCTCGAAGACCTCTTCTCGCGAATATCGGGAGACCTCGATGCCACAGAGTCGGAGGAGGACTTGAAGGGAATCCTGGAGACGATGATGTCCCAACTCATGAGCAAGGATGTGTTGTACGAGCCGCTCAAGGAGCTGCACGACAAGGTGTGTTAATACCTTCTCATGCCGTCATGGGACCTTGTGCTCATCTCGGGATCGCGTGGCGCAGTTCCCGGGGTACATAAAGGACCATGCGTCTACACTCAGTGCAGAAGACAAGACGCGATACGAGGCGCAGTCTAAGATCGTAGCGCAAATAGTCGGGACGTTCGAGGACCCTAGCTTTACAGATGACGATCCACAGAAGAGCCTCAAGATTGTGGAGCTCATGCAAGAGGTGCGTTCATGTTCCACAGTTCATCTATACTACCCCTCTAACTCAACACTTGTTTACCGAACAGATGCAAGAACATGGGTCTCCACCGTCGGAGATCATGGGACCCTTGCCACCGGGGTTCGACCTGGGAGCAGATGGTCTACCAAAATTGCCAGACGGGTGCACCATTGCATGACACTTTCTAGTTGTGCTCATTAGGGATGGTCGGAACGGCTCGGTGTGGTTATCTGAGTAAAGACGACTATCGTTGTACGACTAGAATTATGCTGTAACGTTGGGAGGCACGCGACATACGCTCCGTCCCTCCTTCGTGTCTCCACATACATGAGAGTGTCTGGATACCACTCCTCACTACTTACTCGCTGCAACTCCTACAAGAGTCCGACAACGTACTCACTTCGTAGCTTCCTCTCGCTGTGGGACTGCGCACAACATGTGCATGAGGGTTCCCTTCCGGTCGCCTACGATGGGCGCTTCGCATGTTTCTTGAGGCCTGACTGCCATCTCGCTCTGTCTCTGTCCAGACAGGTCTCTCCCCACACAGACTGCGATGCTCGCCCATCTCCCTGCGAAATGCAGCCTGCTTAAGGCTACCCCCGCTCTCCGGTTGAATGCGTTCCCGAAACCGCAGGGAACATGTTTACTAACGACGACGACCTCCGGAGCCCTCCGTCATGTGACGGCCCGTCTGTTCTCGAGCTCGCCATCGTCGTCTTCGGCTTTGGGTTTTAAGGGAATCTGCGCAGAACGCTCCGTCTCCGTCGTACGGTCATCACAGCTTCACAGACTCAGTCTTTCTGCACGATCGGCATCCAGCAGCCGCACCCCCAATACTACGACTAGCTCGAGTCGGAGAACGTACGCAACAGCAACAGCACCGGACGCAATGGCTTCTGTCAAGGTCGGCGACACCATCCCCCAGGGCACCTTCAGCTACATCCCGTGGAGCGAGGAGCTCGACAGCCACGCCGCATGCGGCATCCGTGCGTACCCGCTCATTCTTCCTCGCCCGATGCGCGCGATCTCTCGATACTCACCACATCGCCCCGGTTTTTGTCCTTTGCGCCTATATCTACACCGCAACTCCCGTTCTCTCGTCTTGAACATATTATGATGTCATCGCCGTTGCACGCCCGGCAGCGATCAAGCTCAACACGGACGAGTGGAAGGGCAAGAAGGTCGTCCTCGTCGCCGTCCCCGGCGCGTTCACCGTGCGTCCTCTCCCTCTCGCTCTCTATGCCGATGCCGTCACAGCCTCTGTGTAAGTACTCACACATTGCCGTTGCGCATGCTTATAGCCACTGTGCCACGTGAACCACCTGCCGCCGTTCCTGGAGAAGTTCGCCGAGCTCAAGGCCAAGGGCGTCGACGTCGTCGCCGTCGTCGCCGCCAACGACGCGTTCGTCCAGAGCGGCTGGGCGCGCTTCCTCGGGCTCAAGGACAAGGTGCGTAGTGCGGTTGCGTGCTTTGCTTTGCCGTTGCAACTTGCATTGTGCCATTCGGCTTCCGCACTCGGAGTCGGCCTCTGGCGAGGAGCCGGCGCGGCCGTGTGGAGCAGTGTGGGGGCGCAGCTCGGCCGTCGCCGACTCGCCGATTGCGTTGGGAGGCTCGTCTCGTTTTGCATATTCCCCCCTCATCGCAGACTTATCTACGCGCCCTGCGTGAAGGGTACCGGTGCGGTATTCGCTCGGGGTGGGTTTGAACTTTGGGGTGGATGCGAGCGGGAGCTGTGAGTGGCCGCGGCCGCTCGTGTTGGTTATCATCGCCTTATTCCCACCTGCCGCTTTCTTGGGGATCTTTTGCATGGGATGCTATGGATGCGGTCATGGATGGTGGTCCTCAGCACCTCACACCGGGACTCGAGAGTGGGGATCCATTGTGTGCTGCGAAAGGGAAGGAGGCCTTTCCCCGTGGGTCTGCAGCATGGAAGACCATGGAACGTGGGTCCAAGAGCTCGCTGAGTTCCCGCTCTGACAAGACGTCAACGGACGTCAAGAGACGTCAGGTTGTCTGTATGCGCGCGCCCCGCTCCGTTGCTGACATGGTGGTATCTTATCCCACAGATCCTTGCGCTTTCCGACCCCAATGCGAAGTGGTCCGCGCAGCTGGGTCTCTCCCAGGACCTGTCTGCAGTGGACTTCGGGACCCGCACGAAGCGGTACGCTCTCATCATCGACGATCTCAAGGTCACCTACGTCGGCGTATGTCATCCTCCTCCCCAACTCACGTGCCGCGTTGAGGGATCAGCCATCTGAAATTCTTGTTGTCGTTCTTTGTCAGGTCGAGACTGAGCGCGGTGTCACCGTGTCTGGGGCGGATGCCATCCTCGCTGCGCTGTGACTGCAAGGCAGACCTGAGGCCGAGTCGATACCCAAATTATAGAGTACGAAGCACAAGGAAGTGGAAGGTAGATGTACGAGTCGGTCAGCGTATCCTTGGCGTGTCGTCGAGTCGAACAAAGATGATAGAATGGTCCACAATTTGTAGAAGGTCTCCATTGGGTCTCCAATGTCCGCCCTGCGCGCTGATCTTCGCAGTACACAATGATGCTTCGGGAGTGCATCATCATCTCGCAACCTGATGCACCACGCTGGGAAGGGTCGATAAGGCCGAGACAGAATGGACAAGCTCGAACGATTGTTGGACGCCATCGTCTTTGGCATACTTGCTTCTTTCTGACATATACGATAACGTGACCTGCGTCGCGCGGCGTGACACCGACGCTGGAACGAAACGCGGTTCTCCGACGGCAGCAGCGGTTTCTAACTACGGCCCATGCTGTGTCGCGCTCCTGTCGTCCTACTTATCGATCGCACCGCGTAGCCAGGCTCGCAACCCCCAACGCTATGGAGACCCAGCTGCCCGTGACCAATCTGTACTAAGCCGCGCGCGCAATCACGTCTTCATGCAGGCCACAGCACAGGAAGCACAGTAATATTCAGCAGGCGCGCCACCACCCGGGTACTCGGGCGTGACCTGCTGGAGCCAGTGACGCTGAGCTGGGAAGCAACCTTGTCCGCAGGAACTCGCGAATCCCACCAGGCGCGCGAGCTCGAGGCCCCGGCCAATCCCAGACACACCAAAGCGAATGCGATAACGCTATGGTGCGGATCTGATCCCGTCGACAGATATCCATCGACATCGACGTCGCAGACGTTTCCATGAATCGCATTCGCCCGGCATCCCGCTATAAAGGGCGGGCCTCGAGAGCAAGCAGCAGCACACCCGTCCCTCGTCCCTCTTCCTCGATCTACCACCCCCCTCCACCACACACCACAGCACTCTCACGATGTCTGTCAAGGTTGGCGACGAGATCCCCTCCGGCACGTTCGTGTACGTCCCCTTCACGCCTGAGCTCGAGGAGCACAGCGCGTGCGGTATCCGTACGTCCCTCCCGCCTCATGCTTGCGCGCATCGCGATGCTCAGTCCTGACCCTGTCTCCGCGCGACAGCCACCAAGCTCTCCACCGACGCGTGGAAGGGCAAGAAGGTCGTCCTCTTCTCCGTCCCCGGAGCCTTCACCGTACGTCCCCCCTCTCTCCCCTCTCTCCTCCTCCCCCCTCCCCCTCCCCTCTCCGCTCCGCGCCCGGACCCCAAGCTCACCGATGCGCGATCGCCCACCAGCCCTCGTGCCACGCGAACCACGCGCCGCCCTACCTCGCCAAGGTGCCCGAGCTGAAGGCGAAGGGCGTCGACGTCGTCGCGGTCGTGTCCGCGAACGACCCGTTCGTGCTCTCGGGCTGGAGCCGCATCCTCGGCTTCAAGGAGAGCATCCTCGGCCTCACGGACCCCGACGGCGCGTGGTCCGAGAAGCTCGGGCTCACCGTCGACCTCTCCGGGCTCGGCATCGGCCTCGGCAAGCGCACGACGCGCTACGCGCTCGTCATCGACGACCTCAAGGTCACCTACGTCGGCGTGAGTACCCGTTCTTCCTTTTCGGGAGGTGTTGGGATGTTGGGGAACAGGGCGCTGACGGGGGCGATGGGGTTGCGATTTGCAGGTCGAGCCTGACCCGACTCAGGTCACCGTCTCGGGCGTCGACGCGGTCTTCGCTGCGCTCTGAGTGGACTGACGGACTTGGATTGATATGGAAGAAGATAGACAAGGAATCTTGAGGTTTCGCATTGTATTTTGCCATGACCTTCAATGTATTACAGAACCGTGCTTCGACGTTGGATGCGTGTGCGGCAAGTACCTCCGGTCACTCGGGTAGCGGACCTAGGGCAGGATCTTCTGAGGTAAGAACTTTGACTGCGAACTTCTTCATGAGCTGTGGTGTCGATCGTGTCGACTAATGTGCGAGGAATCGATTGAGAAGCTGCTCAATTCCTCCAGGTCAGTTCACTTCGCCCCCAGCTCGTCCTCCAGCTGTTCGTAGCCGACTGATGGTGACGATGACCTCTCTGACATCCGCCGTCCGGAATGCGTTCTGGGAGCTCCTGTTGCCCCGATGTGAAGGCTCCCCCTCCTGTCGCGCCCTGGTGATAATCGAGACAGAGAGAGCAGATTATCATAAGTTGCCTTTCGAGCGATACGCGCAACGGGAAGTCTAGAGGACAGAGAGAAGTCCGGGATAGGCTTTCGTGCTCCAAGAGCCACAATAAGCGCGGAATCACCCCCGTCAACGGCTACGCTTGGCTAGCTCATCATTGTGGCGTCTGGCGAGGGAGACTTTTCGAAGTGAACTGACCTGGAGAAATTGAGCAGCCCTAAAAACAAGGCACGGAGGGTGAGGACGGGAAACATGGCAGATGGCTGGGGTCATCAAAAGCGTCTACACCTGATCTGGCGGGCATCTCATCCTTGACGACCATATCGTTCTCGTCGGCCTTTCCTGCGCTCGATGTCGAAAGGATATCTTCGCATACGCTCGAGGCTACGCACTATATCAAATAAAGACATGGGTATTCATCGCAGACAGTTGGAGACCTTACGAGTACACACCTTCGCTCACAGTCGCCTCGTGGTCTGGGAGCAGAGGGGAGTGGTCAGCGACAATGCCGTCTTCCCCAATTTTCAGCGTCGCGGACAGTCCAATGGCGATGGGTAGTCCATGATGGGGAGTTGCCTAGTATCGTCGATATTAAATAGTTGCTGGAAGTGTGCTGCGTACAGCCACGATCGCCGGTTCCTTTCGTAAGTCAGAAGGCGGTCTGTTGAGTCGGGTGACCGTGTTCAAGTTGCCCGACCAGTCGGCGTGCAGGAATATTCCGTGCATACAAGGTGAATGACCCACGCCAAGTTTGATTTGAAGCTCAGCATGACAGGACGATGGATCAGAATTGCAAAACTGAAGCAAGAAGTTACGCACCAAAGGTCATGTGAACACTTCTGCAAGTCCGTACATGAATTCGAGGTCACAGAAGCCACGATCGGACGAAAATAAGCCGCTCAATGCGGAGAACGCCTGCGTCTCACAAGAACACTAAGTTAGGCGTTGAAGGGATGCAACAGCGGCCGGCCGGTGTGCAATACTCCCGAGGCGTCCGTCCTCAAGAAGCCGGGTCGTCCGCGCTTCAGCCGGAGGTCTCTGGCAACTTACACACCACACCATCTGCGAACGACCTGCTCTAGCCTCCAGACGCATAAACATGGCGCACACTGGCAGCATCCCAACCATCTACGGCGACGGCGGTCCGCTGGCGTCACATCCCGGACGACGTGACCCTTCCCCAGTTCCTCTTCGACCAGCACCACCCGCTCGGGGGCGAGGCGCTACACGCGCGGGACCCGACGTATTTCATCGACGACGCCACTGGAAGGCGCATGAAATGGAGAAGAGGTGGGTGTATGCGCTCACCTGCAGGCCATTCGCCGTATACTTCACGACTTGTTCGTCAACACCGAGTTGAATACGTAGGGCTGACGAGGGCACATAGGTGCGCGCACGAGTATTTGGACTGGCGAACGCGCTGCATATACGATGGGGGATCGGTGAGCAGCGTTCATGGCGATGGTCGAGAAGACAGAGGAGGGTGAGCTGACTGGAGAGCGAACATGCATCGCGATCGACATTTTTTGCAGGCAACGGAGACGTCGGTGAGTTCGGACCGGCGTCCCGGGGTTGTCTCCCCTGGGCCTAGACCGTGGCTTGACCTTGGCTCTTCCCCTCCCCAGTGTGCATCTTTGGTGCCAACCACATCGGTCAGTCTGTCCATCTCCGCAAATGACGCATATACCGTGCTTAAACCACATTCAGACTACCCTACGGTAATTTGGTGCGCTCAAATCCGTAAAAGAGTTCCCACTTGCATCGGCGCTGAATATTTGTGGGGTGGACTTGCAGGGCAACCCACCGGGTTGGCGGTATCTTCACGTGCGTCAGAGCTCGTCTCTTTCTCCTCTGACCACCACATACATCGAGCCAACCTTTTTGCTTCTTTCGGCCGCTGCTCCTCCGATTCAGCGGTGCGAACCCCGCATACACCGTCAACGAGCTCGTCTACCAGATCCAGACATCCAAGGCGACCGCCCTCGTCATTCACCCAGACTGCCTCAAGGTCGGCTTGGAGGCCGCACACAAAGCCGGCATTCGAGACCACCGCATCGCTCTCTTCGACGCCGTGCCTGGAGACCCTCATGTCACCGTCAGCGAGCTCGTCAAAGAGGGACTCGTACAGCCTAGGCGCTATGTCGAGCCCCGACTCAGGCCTGGGGAGGGGAAGACCAAGCTTGCGCTGCTCTTGTTCTCGAGCGGGACGACGGGGCGGCCAAAGGCGGTCATGATCCCGCACTACGCTGTGATAGCAAACTGTGTGCAGATGAAGCAGTGCGCGGATGTCAGAGATGCGGCGATGCCGAATGACCAGAAGTTGTACAGCGTGGGGGATGTCGCACTGGGAGGTACGTCTTCGTTCATAAGTTTTGGGCTATATGCGCGGTGTTCATATATTTTTCAACTAGTGCTGCCGTTCTACCGTACGTCGGATGGGGTTAACTCTAGCAGTTTGAACGCACCTGACAGCCTGCCATCCGCATAATAGACATCTACGGCATTGTTGTCAGCCTGCACTTCTTCCTCTTCTGCGGGGTATGCTTTATGGGCCGTCTTTCCTAAGACTGCCCTCTTATTCATATGGCCTCCAGATGTCTCTCATCATCGTATCGAAGTTCAGCTTCGAGAACATGCTTAAGTCCATTCAACGTTACAAAATCACGCACCTCACGTGAGACAAGCAGCAGTTCTCTCGCACTCGTTCTGTTCTAAACCCTCACATTCTCCAGCCTCGTCCCGCCATGGTCGTCCTGCTCTGCAAGGTATATATTTCATGGTATCTCACGGCAAAAGTGTACTTGCCTGGGCGCTCTTGAGGTCCTGGGGAAGTCGTCTCAGGACCCCTGGCTATCAGGAAGCTGCCCATTAGAGCCCTATACACGGCGGGTACAGCAGATGTTTCGAGGTCAGGGAAAGAAGAAAATAAGGATGGAATTTTCGAGGGTGAATCATGGTTGGAGAAACGTGGTGTTTCCTTTGTATCTTTACTGAGTTTCCGGAGACCAGAAACAGCCAGAGGTGTTTCCACGAAGGGGAAATTGCGAGGAAACGGGCCGGAAACAGGCTGCATTGTCCGGCAACAATGTTTTATGCCTGTTTCCGACTCATTTGCACGGGATTTCCCTTCTATAAATCTATGGAAATATCTCACCTGTTTCCAATATCCAAACACGCCTGGGAAACACCCATGGAACTTGTCATTTCCTGGACTCCGAAACACTCTGAAAAGGACCAAGAAACTTGAAGTTTCTGTCCCAGTTTCCATCCAGTCTCCAAACGCTTGAAACACCCACCTTGCCCGTCTTGCCAGATACGGACCGACGCAACCTGTGATGCTCCCCAGATGCGATAGGGAAGCTCAGGGTCGCCCCAGGCAATGGCACTTTTGTTATCCTCTTAGTCTCGTCGAATACTCACAAAGGGTCCCTTTCCTCAGCACCCAGCAGTCAAGAACTACGACCTCAGCAGCGTGAAGCTCATGGCCTGCGGTGCCGCGCCCGTCTCTGCAGAGCTCACTCGCCAGGTCGCCCAAGTATTGAAGAACTCGTGGATCGCGCAGGGCTACGGCATGACCGAGATCGGCAGCATCACGCGCTCCTTCCCTGAGCCCGACAGCCGCATAGGGACGATGGGGTCTGCGGGACGCCTCATCCCTGGCGCAGCGTGTCGCATCTTGAAGGCGGATGGGACGTGGGGCGGGTACAACGAGACGGGGCACTTGGTCATCACGGCTCCGAGCATGGCGCTCGGGTACTTGGATAACCCAGAGGCGACGGCGAGACGTTCAAGGATGGGTGGATATATACGGGCGACGAGGGGTACGTCAACGAGAAGAAGGAGGTGTTTATCCTCGACCGGATTAAGGTGTGTTCCGTGGTTCTTGTTTGCTCGAGCGGCACCGGAACCCCACGCGCATACAGGAACTCATCAAGGTGCGCGGGTTCCAAGTCGCACCCGCAGAGCTGGAAGGACACCTCTTGGACCACCCCGGACGTCGCGGACGTGTGCGTCGTAGCCGCTCCGGACGAGTATAGCGGGGAGCTGCCGTTCTCATTCGTCGTGCTTCACGATAAGGTCCGCCAACGAGTGTGCAAGGGCTCGGTAGATGAGGAACGTATTCGTCAGGATATCATTAAGGTGCGAATACAATCGACTCGTTCGTCATGAAAGGCTTGGGGGCCCGTGTCTGATATGATGTTCGCGGCGTGAACAGCACGTCTCGGACCACAAGACGCAATACAAGTGGCTAGCGGGCGTCCAGTTCGTCCACGCCGTGCCGAAGAACGCGAGCGGGAAGCTGCTGCGCCGTCTGGCTCGGGATCAGCTTAAGGAGGGTGTGAAGGATGGCAGTATCAAACTCGTCCAGCCTGGCGGGAAGAAGGTGCGGGTTAAGCTATAAGTGTTTCTGTGAGTCCTATCCTCGTCCTATACGAGTGTCGGATATGTTAATATGGGGGTGATGTCAGATATGTTAACATGGGGGCAATGATAGGTCATCCTTGCAAGGCGCCGTAAGGGACCATGGCGTTCTCCTTCTCTTTCAATGCATTTCATTTCTCTGGAACACGACGAAGGCATGGACGAGCTAGAGCCTAGCCTTGCCCACCATCTTCTGGTGCTCACCAGCAGGGCGGGAGAATCTGCGGTTCAAGTGCAAGCCAACCGAATCAGTTTGTTGACCTCAATACGCAGCGCGAGGCAAAATGAGACGCAGAGAAGACTTCGTCAGCTTCCAGCGATGATGGCGCCGAAGGTACGCATACAAACTCGCCTCTCAATGCCCGCACGCCGACCGTTAGTCACTCCCGAGATCCGTGAAGGGGAAGGGAGCCCGTGATTGCGGTCCCCCCCAGAATACACACTTTTGCACATCGGCAACGAGACGCGACAGGGCGCCGGTCACGGGCGAACATTCGCGGTGGAACTTGGGGGACGCGGAGCATATCCGGTATCAGAACTCGACCCGAGGTCGCTCGCCGCACTTGACATGTCTGACGTGGGTTGGAAGCCTCCGAGTCATTGGAGTATTACCGCAAACAAAGCGGTCGATTAAAAACCGTTTCCACTTGAATATGGAGACCCTTTAACTGCAAAGACTACCTTAACTTGCTTCGGAGATGATAGCCAATATCAAGGGCGGAGGGAGGAAGGTGAGTCGGAATGCTCATGCTTTGGTTCCAGCCCAGACAAAACGTCAACTTACTATTCTGGACACCAACGGTCGATGCCAGCGGTTTTCGACAGCAAGTACTGCATCGATTGCGAGGTGGCGTGGAGGGCCACGGGCTTGCCCCTGGTGTTCCTGTTTTGAATAGCACAGTTCCCCCAGGTGAGGTTTTCGTCTCCAGGTCACTTTCAGACCCTGTCATATCTCCAGCAAATTAATTCCTCAGGCCCAAGGCTCGCAGTTCTCGTGGGCCATGTGCCGCTAACGAGCAGCGCAGACGAAGATGGCAAGAGCACGTAAGTCCTGATTTCTGGCTGGTGGAGAACTTTCTCTTCTCTGTCACTATCGCACTATATGTCAGCCCTTTCCACCCCATCAAAGGGGGTGAGGATGCAGATTGGCACAAGACGGAGGGTCTTACGTGTCCGGCTCAATCAAAGCACGCGTAGATGTTACTTCCTTGACACGAGAACCGTCCTCGGGATGTCCTCGGGATCGCACTCCTTACACGGTGCAGAGATTTACACGAAAACGCGCTCGTAGTCATTCATCCGGCCACCCCTGTTTTGATGTAGCACTTGGGACGATGACTACTCACGCGTTTTTCTGCCAACTCAGAGCATGCGGTTGTCGAGTCTAGCTATCCTTGTTGGAATCAAGTCACAGAAAATGGCGCGTAAAGGCATGGGTTCGACTTTTACTGTAGGTCCTTCGGCGGTTCGCTATATCAGCGGCGCCAAGGCGCAGAAAAAAGGAAGACCCAGGCAACCCGCAGGACGGGAGAGGACACATACATTATTAATGGAAGACCTCTTGCGAACCCGAAGGCTAAGTGTCTCACGGATGATCCGGCCGGGGGCAGTCACACGGAGATCGCAGATGTCGTGCGGAGCGTTACTTGCTGATTATGTCCGTTCCCATCCGTTGAGGGACACTGGAGGTTAACCAATCATCCCCATAGGTGGCGTTAGGACCGCTGGCCTCCACGCGAGGCCTATAAAGATCCAAGATGTCAGTGGATCGGCTGGGCCTCACCAGGCTCTCCTGTAGCTCCAACGTTTCCCTTCCTCAACTCTACCCAGCGGCGCTCATCGTCATATTCTACCACATGCCTACCACCTTCAGCAAGACAGACCTCGCCATCGAGCACTCCTCTCATCTTTTGAAGACTGTCATGCCCTCGTCTCAATATGGCGAGTCAACAGCTACCAAGGACATCGCAACCGCTACCTTGCTCAGCAGTTTCCTTGAAGCGCACCGTGCCTTGGGCAACTACAAGTGAGTTTGTCGGTTTCTATTTGACAAATTACGGTCCGTATTTCCACCACGAAGGCCTCATGAAACAACCGTGAGCCATCGCTTCCGAGTCTTGACTACTTGCTTTTGCGATTCCCAAATTTGTGCAACATGGTTGACTGGATTTATGCCCATGTGTGGTTGACAGACAAGGTCAACCTATCGTTGTCGATGGGCAGACACTATCCATAGCAGCTGTAGCCGCCGTGGCCCGCTATAGCGCGGGTGTGGTGCTTGACGACTCAGCCGAAATCCAGACCCGCGTCCTGAAGAGCCGCCAAGTCATAGCCGCCAAAGTTACAGGCCAGAAGAGCGTGTACGGTGTCAGTACGGGCTTCGGTGGAAGTGGTGAGTGACCGTCCCGCATTTCCACGGGAAGGCCTTTCAGTGACGTTGTGAATGAACAATGATTACAGCGGACACGCGGACGAGCGACCCGCTAACCCTCGGTCTTGCGCTCTTCCAGCACCAGCATTGTGGAGTTTTGCCTTCGGACACAGACGCCGTGCCAGTAGTGCTTCCGCTCTTGGATCCCCTCACTTCGACGAGCATGCCTGAGTCCTGGGTCCGTGGAGCCATACCCATCCGCATGAACTCCCTCATCCGCGGTCACTCTGGCGTTCGGTGGGAGCTGATCGAGCGCATGGGTGCGCTCCTCCGTGAAAACATCATTCCCCTTGTCCCGCTCCGTGGGAGCATCTCTGCGTCCGGAGGTAAGTGCTACGATCCCCACTCTGCCCGCGATAGTTTCCTCACATTCAAATTGTCCACCATCCAGATCTCTCCCCGCTTTCGTACATCGCGGGCCTGCTCATCGGGAACCCCTCCATTCGTGTCTTCGACGGGCCCCGACCCCCCGAGGGAGACGGATCGTGTCTTCGCGCGAGGCGCTCGCCGCGCACCACATCGAGCCCATCTGCCTCGCGTCCAAAGAGCACCTCGGCATCCTCAACGGGACCGCGTTCTCCGCCTCGTCGGTGCGCTCGCCGTCCACGAGGCCGTCCACCTTTCGCTGCTCGCGCAGGTGTGCACGGCGCTGTGCACGGAGGCGATGCTCGGCGCGCGCGGCTCCTTCGCGCCCTTTCTCCACGCCGTCGCGCGCCCGCACGCCGGCCAGGTCGAGGTCGCGGAGACGGTCGCGGGCTTGCTCGAGGGCTCGCAGTTCGCTCTCACGGCGGAGGAGGAGAAGCATATCTCGGCAGACATCGGGGAGCTCCGCCAGGATCGGTACCCGTTGCGCACGGCGGCGCAGTTCTTGGGCCCGCAGGTCGAGGATATCTTGTCTGCGTTCGCGGCGATCACGATCGAGTGTAACTCAAGTGGGCAGTAGCATCGTCTTACATTCTTGCTGTTGGAAACTCACTTCGGCTCCAGCTACCGACAACCCACTTATCAACGGGGAGACGGGCGAAGTGCACCATGGGGGGAACTTCCAGGCCATGTCCGTCACGAACGCGATGGAGAAGACGCGGCTTGCGCTGCACCACGTCGGCAAGCTGCTCTTCGCCCAGTTCACGGAGCTCCTCAACCCGACGATGAACCGTGGCCTGCCCCCGAGCCTCGCGGCAACCGACCCCTCTCACAACTATTTCGCCAAGGGCATCGACATCCACGCCGCCGCGTATGTAGGCGAGCTCGGGCACCTCGCGAACCCCGTCTCGACACACGTGCAGTCAGCGGAGATGCACAACCAGGCCGTCAAGTGCGTGCTTTCCGTTAAGCTCAAGTCCTCTCTCGACTGACACAGAGTTACTCTTACGTAGCTCCCTCGCGCTGATCTCCGCACGCGCGACCCTCGCCTCGCTCGAGGTCCTCTCCCTCCTCACCGCGAGCTTCCTCTACGTCCTCTGCCAGGGGCTCGACCTCCGTGCGCTCCAGCACGAGTTCCAGCTCGAGATCGACGCAATCCTCCGCGACGAGATCGCGCGCGCCTTCGCGAGCGAGGGCGAAAGCCTCTTCGCCACACTCGCGCGCCACGTCCGCCGCGCGCTCGAGACTACGAGCACGATGGACGTCGCGCCCCGCATGCGCGCCGTCGCGGCTGCCACCACCGCGCCCCTCGTCGACTTCTTCTCTGGGGGAGGGGGAGGAGCGTCCGGTGTGAACGTGAGTCTGAATGAGGTGGCGGCGTTCCGCACGCGCCTTGCGGAGCGCATGGCTGACGCGCTCGTTCGCCTGCGCGAGGCGTACCTGCGTGGGGCGAAGGGCTCCGCGCCTGCGGCGGGATACCTGGGGAAGGCCCGGGCGGTGTACGAGTTCGTGCGGACGACACTGGGGGTAAGGATGCATGGCGTGGAGAACTTGAGTGGCTTTGAGGAGGGGCCGGGCTCCGGGGAGCCGTCCATTGGGCAGGATATTTCGGTGATACATGAGGCGATTCGGGATGGCAAGATGCAGGACGTCGTTGTTGGGCTGTTTGCTTGAGCGATGCAGCTTTGCGGTATGGGGAGTTTTGGTTGGATTGGGTTGGGTGTGGATTTAGAGGTTGGACTGATTGTCTTTGTTGTCAGGATTGTAATGGGCTATTACCCTCACTTCTCGGATCTGCTCACGCCTACTACTGTGGACATGAATGCCCACACACACTACTACTATTTGGAGCTTCTCACCATGGCCCTTACATTACTACGCTGGTCATTACCATCCCTTGTCGCCCGAGATATTTACGTCAGTGTCCACTGATACTGTGCATCTCCAAGCTTCAGGTAGAGAGAGGTTCGCGATGACCGAACGATTGTTAGTCGAACGGAACTGATATCCCCCAGGATCTTGCGTTCACCCAATGATTGGATTTCGCAGGCAGCATACGATGTACGATCACAGTCCAAAGGACTGACTTGGAAGAACCTATGCGTCGACACTGAAGGACACCCGCCCGCGAATGTCCGATGTCCGAACTTCAAACAACATAGTTCGCGTCCGTATCAGACCTCTGAAGGGCCCCAACGGTTCCAGCGACGACCGGCACTGTCATCTCGTCCAACCCGAACGTAATTTCCGGCTCCAGCTCCTCCACCTTCACGCTAACACTAGCCGCCGTCTCGTCCGCACGCGGCTCCGTCTGCACGCTCGCGACGGTCGTGTCTCCACGGGAGTCGTCCGCAGTCCTCTCCGTGAACGCGGTGTCCCCGATGTGGGGCTTCGCACCGCGACGACCCCGTGCTCCCAACTCCCACTGTGCACCCCCGCGCGAACCCCTAGCTGGCTGATCCTGGTCCTGGTCCTGCATGTCCGCGAGGAGCGACATGAAGCGGCGCGCGACCGCGGGCGAGTTCACCGCGGCCTCCGCGCGCCCGTGCCGCTTCGGCGTCGACGTCATGTGCATGTACGCCTTGAGGCTCTTCGCGCGCACATGGCGCGTGCCTCCCCTCAGAATCTTGTTCTTCCGGCCCGCATCCCCCTGTCCGTATGGAACTTTGTCGTGGGCGATGGTGAGCGCGCGGGCGAGCGGGATGCCGCCACGGGCGCGGACGCGCGGGCTCGGGGTCGGGCTGTCGGTGTCGGTATCCCGCGCGGAGCCGTCTGCGTGCGCGCTCGCGAGGAAGGGCGCGATGCGGTGCGAGAGGGCGCGGGTGATTGGCGCGTCCGTGCGCCGTTTTTTCGGCGGGGGCCCGGGCTTGGCCCCGTTCAAGGTGGGGGATGCGGACGGGGAGCCCTCGTCGCGCTCCAGCTCCCTGGCGTCCTCGTGTAGGATGGGGAGCGCGGGAGATCCGAGCGAGATGCTGGCACGACTGGGCCGCACGAGCGGGGAGATCGGGCGGGGCGAAGGCGACGGTGACGCGCCCATGGCGTTGCGGTTGAGAGCGGGCGTGGGGGACAGAGGGTGGCCAGGACCGGGGTCGCAGAGGGGCGTACCGTACACCATGGTGAATCTGCTCGTGGATGGGGTAGGGGTAGGCTGGGAATGGTCTGGATCCCGCAGGCCGACGAGGAGCTCGATCGCGTACCGGATGGCGAGGTCGGAGCAGTGGGGGCCGACGTCGATCTGCAGCACGCGGGGGAGCTTCGCGTTGAGGATGGCGGCGACGGTGAGGAGCTGGGTGCGCGACATGGTGATGAGGTCGGCGTGGCAGCAGAACGGGGCGACGCTGAGCGCGGTGATGACGACCGCGTCCTCGAGCGGGTCTTCGTTCTGCAGCGCGATGCATGCTGGGACCGGTGTCGAAGGTGTCGAAGGGGTAGAAGGAGCGTTGACACGGCGGGATTTAGGATTGTCGGGGTCGACCCGCCCGCGCTTGCCTAAGGTGGACAGCGCGGGGGTGGGCTTGAGGACATCGCGCAGAAATCGGCGCATGCTGTTCGACCTGGTCTTCTTGTGCTTGCTTTCCATGGCGTTGCGGAGAGTGTTGCGGGATAGATGCCGATGAGCAGACCATAGATCGGATTTGTCGCTACTACTGAAGTCGAGCTACAGAGGCTGACAAGTACTGGCGGCTGGGGGCTGCAGTTATGCCGTATGAATCATTGGGCTCGATCATGTTGCTACCGGCACCTCCTTTTCCTTGACACTAGCAGCACTTGAATGAACATAGGTTTCCAGTAAACGCATCGAGCGCGCCACGTACAGTGGTACGTCATTCAAATTCCATCACCGACTCTCAGGCTGCGTTTTAGCTCGGAGTGTGTTTTCATACCATTTTGGTGCAGTGGAATGCCGGGAAGCATAGGAGTGCATGTATCAGGTTGAGCGTCGACAGCCAACCGATGGATTACGTTTACCAAGCCGAGAGAGAGTCGAGACGAAGTCGAGGGAGCGAAACGAAGCGTGCGTGACATCTGAAGAGCTGATAATACGCTGTGTCAGTTGCAGCACGAAGAAAGAAAAAGCAAAGGGACGAATGTTCACAGCAAATCCACTGGACCACACTCATCCAAGCCCCAACGACCACAGATTGACGAGACGAGACGAGACAAGAACGGGTGACGATAGCTACAAGAATCGATTCCAAGTCGTGGCGGCATGTGCTTGGAACGTTAGAACGTGGTGAGGAAGAAGACGGCGGTGGGGTAATGGCCCTTGATCTCGTCGATGACGAAGTGCGCCGGTGTGCCAAACGTGACGTGGCTGGACATGCTGCAGCCCCACGGCATACCCATACCAGAGTGCACGAACGCCACCAGCTTACCCTCGGCGTTGACGACAGCAGCCCCGGAGTCGCCCTTGTCCGAGAAGTTCTTGTGGCCAGCGAGGTTGAAGAAGGCGCACTCCCAGGACGGTCCCTCGAGATGATCGGAGCACGTATAGGCCTCGAGCGCCGAGTACTGCGCGAAGGAGAGGTCCGTCTTCTGCCCAAACTTGGCGACGACGTAGCCAGGGATGCCACGGTCGTCCTGGGAGTAAGGGTTTGCGAGGGCAGCGGCGTCGAGATAGCCTTTGACTTGGAAGAGGTGATTGGCGGGGTACTCGAAGATGGGAGGGTTGGCGACGTTGGGGTAGAAGAGGCGGCTGACCTCGTCGTGCTCCAACTTGCCGGCTGAAGAAGAGAAATAAGATAGGGCCTCGATCAGACGAGGAAGAAAAGAAAGAAAAGCGAAGAAAAAGACAGCGCACCAAGGTACATAACGTTGCCCTGAAAGTGCTTCTCGAACTTGTCCCTGTCGAGCTCGAAGGTCGCGATATCGCGAGTATAGCGGCGGGCATCGACGTCGTTGCGAATGGCGGGGGCCCAGTCGAGGTGGCCGATGACGCGGCGGTAGGCGTCACTCCAGCTGGACTTGACGATGGAGAGGAACTTCTCCAGCCTGCCGACGTCGCTTTGGACACGTTCCAAGTCCTGCATCTTGAGCTTCATCGCCCTCTCCGCCTCGTCCACCTCGTCCGGATCCTCCGACTTCGAGTCCGCCTCCATCTGCACAAGCTGCTCGGCGTAGAGCTTAGCGTCGCCAAGCTTCTTCGCAACGAAGGCGTTGGTCTCGTCGATGACCTGTTGGAAGCGATGACTGCCACAGTTGCCGACATACTTCTTCGGATCCCCAGGGCGCCCCCTGAACTCGTAGTCGGCATGGATATCGTGAGAGGCGACGTGCTTATTCGTGAAACCGTAGACGTGCTTCTCCCCCTTCTTGTCCTCGAGGACGTGGAAGTACAGGCCAAGGGTGCCCTGCCTGTCCTCCCCATCCCCGCTCTGCACCTGCCGCGCGACAGAGATGCCGAGGATGGCGCACATGCAGCGCCGGATGTAAGCCGTTGGGTCCGTGTCGTCAACGACCTTCATCATCGGCGGAGAGCCAGCCAAGCGCTCGAGCTTGCCCTCGATCCAGTAGACGGCAATGCCGCCGATCCCGTGGTTGGCGAAGATGGAAATGATCTCGGCATTGGCGTCACGACACGAGATTTCGGCCGTGGATTCGGGGAAAACGGAGATGAGGAGAGTGACGTGCTCGTCCAGCACCTCCTGCCCGTCCGTCGTAGTGGCAAAACGAACGGGGATCATCGAGGAGACTTTGACGCCACGAGCTGGCTCGGCGAGGAGCGTGATGACGGCGGGTGCGACAGTGGACTTCCAGAACTCGTTGTTGAGGACGGTGTGCTTCTTGACTCCGTAGATTCTCTTGGTCGGGATGGCAGTGTGTCGTCCCTGGGGAATGACGAAGGGACGCAGGTCGACGTCAGAACGGTGGAGAAGATGTGGATGATCAGGGGAGGATATCCCGGTCAAGAAGAAGGCCTTCTCCTGGGGCGAGACGAGGCCCTGCTCTCTGGGAACTGTGGAGGCGCTCGAGGTGCTCGAAGCGATGCTGAAGGTGGGAGAGATAGGAGAGACCGGGGAGGCAGGATCGCTCCGGAACTTGATTTGCATATGCAGGCAATCGATTTGACCGACAGTCACCCCTGTGAAGTAAAAGAAACAGTGTTCTGTAAGTGCGCTGTTGACACTTGAAAAAGAACACAGACTCACACTGAAGGTGGTTGGGGATCCTCTGAACGGTCCTAACCATTTCGGTGACAGGCCCCAAGGCATCTGCGAGAGGGAAGGTCAGTCGGTAGTTTTTACGACGAGTTGACGAAGAGACTTACGCTCTCCGAGGAAGCCCAAGCAACCAAGTTCCGCATCGGAGAGGGAGACAACTACAGAAAGAGGGAAAAGTTGGTCAGTGGAACAAACAAAGAGAAGGCAGCTGGAGTCCTCACTCTTTTCGTCGTCGGCCATTTCGTAGCGCTATGTTAACAGCAGAGAAGATAATAGACGGGTTTGTACAGACGATAGGTTTCATTGTGAGTTGGTTTGTGAGATGAGGAGGAGGGGATAGTCAGCCACACAAGTTGATGTGCCCAAAGACCTCGCGATTATCCCTCAGCCTTCTCTGCTTCTAGTCCTCCGCAATACCTCCTTATCAGTCCGATTCGGATACCGTAGGATGTCAGTATGTTAGATGTATCCTATAGGTTGGTTCAACCTTGTCCGCATGCATCTAAGAGAGAGAGAGACAGGGAGTGCCAATCAGGGGTAGTACCGCTTACAAGAAGGCGGAGTCAGAGCCTGAGTGTTGCAGGCAGAAAGATGAAGGCGAGGAAAAACATTGGGTGGATTGAGCTCACTAATGAACACAAATAATAAAAAGCAATCCACAGCCTCGATGCGCCAGGAGCTTTGGACTTGCAGCAAAAGCCGGGTATGGGAGGATATGGGAAGCGTCTGGCATGAGCCCAGGAGCGCCCACTGGCAGCAGACTGGTATATTACATAATATTGCTGTGCCGTGTCCAGTCTTAAGCTTACGTACGGGGCATGGGGTAAGCTCGAAGCTGCGACGGCGTGTGAGCCTCGCCCACGACCTGCTCTTCAACTTAAACCATTCCCCTTCCTCATGCGTTTTGTCCAGTCAGCCATGAACCCGCCCGTCGCTCGGCTCTCTCTCCTCTCTACCCCCCTCACTCCCACATCCCATGGCCGCACGGCCCATCGACGAGCGGTCGCCTCTCCTCGACCCCGAGGTTCACGCTGAAGCAGGCGAGCCCGTCATCTCGCCTGGAGAAAAGGATCCTACCACATGGTGCACCACAGCATGGCACGCGCTTCTAACCCTACTGTGCATCTCTGCCGTCCTGGTGTTCGTGAAGGGCATGGTAGACTCCGATGACCCAGATGTGAGTCTCTCCTCCCCATACTTGAAGGGTGAAGTTGAGGCTGATCAAGTACAGTTTGACATAGGGGAGGCTCTCAGGCGTGCCTTCCGCAGCGGCCTTAGCGGCGCCGCTGCAAACGTGCTCCAGATCCCCATCCTCATGCCCCTCCGTACGATCATGAACTACCAGTACCGCTATGGCACCACTCTCCCGCAGGCCGCCCAGACGCTCTACGCGGACGGCGGCTGGACGCGATACTACCACGGCCTCATGCCCGCGCTCGTCCAGGGCCCGCTGTCGCGCTTCGGCGATACCGCGGCCAACGTCGGCGTCCTCGCGTTCCTCAGGAGCAATTGCTACCTCAAGGGCCTACCCACACTCGCCAAGACGGCCTTCGCATCCCTGGCGGCGGCGTGCTTTCGAATGATCCTCACGCCTGTGGACACCATCAAGACGACGATGCAGACCGGACGGGGACGCGGGGATGGCGATCTTGCGTTCCAGGGTACGTCCCCTCCCTCCAAAAACCCACTGCAATGGCATGGAACGCGGAGCTGAGCGCCGTTGACATGCATATACGCGCGTTCCGCCCGCATACTTACGGCAACGCATATACATATACAGATCAAAACGCTACGGGAATCGGCTCGCTCTGGTACGGGGCGATCGGAACCGCCGCAGCGGGGTTCGCAGGGCACTACCCGTGGTTCGGCACGTACAACTACCTCGACGAAGCCCTCCCTGAGCCGACGTGCGTCAGCGAGAAGCTCCTGCGGCAGGCGTGCATCGGCTTCGCTGCGTCCGTCGTGTCGGACTCCGTCTCGAACTCCCTGCGGGTCGTCAAGACGTACCGCCAGGTGCACGAGACGCGCATTGGGTACGTCGCCGCGGCGGAGGCCGTCGTCGCGCAGGACGGGCTGAGGGGCCTGCTCGGGCGTGGGCTGAAGACGCGGATATTGGCGAATGGGCTGCAGGGGCTGATGTTCTCGGTGCTGTGGACGATGTTTCTCGACATGTGGGTTGTTGATTGCATCTGTGTTTGTCGTTTGGATGAACTGACGATCTATCACAGGTGGGAGGGCAAGACTGGCGGCGAGGATTAGATTTGTCGCATCGAATACGTATACCATCACTAACGTTGGCCGACTTTATGACCTTCCTTCCATCCTGAGAGTTCCTCACGTCCATCATTGTCGTCCTTGCAGGGCTTGTTCAGTGCATGGAAATATCGCGCGTAGGTCTGCCTTGCTTTGTCAGATCTCTGCCGACAGCCAAGGATTCTCGCTTTCAAGGCTACTACAATTGAAAACGTATCACTTTTTACAGGGTTAAGACGAACAAGCGTCAAGCACGCTGTAGAATGGATTCAGAGTAACCCATCGATCCGAACTCGCAAGATATCCACCAGCGACTTCTCACATAAATATTGTCAGTACCAGACTTTCTCAGTCCCCGCAATGCGCATCACGACTCTAATCTCGCCCAGCTGGCCCGAACTCAATCTGCCAGTCCAGATCCTCCGCCTTCACACCAACACCGATAACTACATCGCCGAGCGAAGATCTCGCCCGCATTCGAGTCCGCGCTCCCAGCCTTCTCCAGAAAAAAAAAACCTGAGCGGTGCGCGCTGCTGGCACCTGCTTTGCGCGTAGCGCTCTCACATTCCCGTTGCTCATGTCTGCCAAGGGCTACATGAAGCTGCGGCGGGCGCCCTCGGGCGAGCTCATCGCCGCCTCGGCCCCCCCGTACCGTTTCGGCGTCGAGGTTTCGTGGATGTATGCCGCAGTGACGCTCTCCGTGCGTCCAGGTGGCATGCAGCCCCGCGCCTTCCTCGAGCTCCTCGTATCCGCCTGTGCGTACGAGGCCAGCGCGGTCGTGGGCGATGGCGAGCGCACATGTGAGCAGGATGCGACCGTGGACGCTGGCGCCGCCTGTCAGAGTTCCGCTCTGAGCTGCCGGAGAGGAGCGTGCTCGCGAGGATGGGCGCGATGCGGTGCGACGTTTCCCCGGCGGGGGCGCGGGCTTGGCCTCGTTTGAGGGAGGGGACGTCGCCTTCCACTGCCTATGGGGAGTGCGGGGGGATCCGAGGCTGACGCTGTGGGCGGGACGCCGGCGAGACGGTTTGAGGTGACGGACAGAGAGGCTCAAGGCTTAGAGCACGGAGAGGTTGTGCCATCACGTAGAATCTGCTCGTGGGCGGCCCTGGCAGGTTGGAGGTGGTGCATGGGGTTCTCGCACGTACCGGTGAGAAGCTCCACGCCGGAGTACCAGATGGTGGTCACGGTGGTGGGCAGCCAGCTCGCCGGTCTCACATCGGTCTGGGTCTGCTACGCACGAGGAAGCTTGGCGTTGAGCATTGCTGCGACGGTGATGAAGTCGGCGTGGTAGCTGGAGAGTTAGAGAGAGCGACGCTGACTTCAAGCGAGTCTTCGTCGCGGAGCGCGGTGCACGGTGAGGCCGGGGTCGACGATGAGGAAGCGTGGACGTGGATGCACCTAGGATTCTTGAGATACCCTAGGCCCTAGATGCCTTCGTGTTTGTAGAAGGTAGACGTAGGAGGGCTTGGGGACATCGTGCAGATGGTGTTTGACCTAATTTCCTTGCGTTTGTCTCCGCCGTGCCGCAAAGAATTTGGGGAGTTGGTGCCGATGAGGGGAAAAAAACTAGAATGTGTCGTTGCGACAATTGGAATCTGGGTGTGGAAAAGCTGGCAACCTGTGCACTGGGTTATGCCGTAAAGATTGGTTGTGTTGATTATGCTGTCGGGGATGCGTTGACGGACTCGGCGAATGCGTTGACCATGACGTACTCATCCTCATCAGATTCGATTCCATTCTCGACCCGAACAGGAACCGCGTTGAAATTGATATGCACCGTCCGGATGTGGTCAGGATTGAGCGCGTACCGCTGGAAAGCTAGCTCGACCTGAATCTGCAGGGCATTGGCGCGTGCTCTGACCGGGTGTCGACGTGGTAACAAACTTGAAGGCATCAGCAAACGAATGACGAAGGATTCCGTCTGCCTAGGTTCAATGTCGACGTGGTGCTCGGCGCAAACATGCTCGATGTAAGGTCGGAAGGGGGACTCGTTTCTCTTCACTATCCTGGCCCAGTGTTGAGGGTTTGAACTTGACGATGACTTGGTGCAAAGGCCTAGGTATAGGTCAACCTCTAACGCGTACTCTTGTTTGGGATAACTGCTCTTGAAACTGAGCACACAGAGTGACGGAAAAGTCTCATCTTGATGAAGAGAGCAAAAGGTGATGCAGGGATGTTGGAGAAGAGCAATGATATGGGACTGAGAAATGTGGAACGGCGTGAGCAGGTCCCGGGAAAACATCTGCAGCCCCTTGGCAGGCGGCTCCACTGTCCTGGAAGAGTGCACAATGTAGATGGTCCTCCATTCTAGCTTCAGTGCGCGATATCTGAATATAGAGAATGGGAATTCGAGCTCGTGAAGGCGGGATAATGGATAATGTCGGGAGACTGCTATCTCGTATAGAGGCCGGCTGCGGTCGAAAGAAAAGGTTCGGCGGAGAAAGAGCCCTAGGCTCTGCGGCGCATCGTGGGGGAAGTAAACAAACTTGACTCCTAACAGAAGAGCTATCAGGCTGTCGTCATTTTGCAGTGTGAAGACTGGGAGGTGAGCCATGACGCCGTAGGAAGTGATATTGAACGTCGGCGATTTCGATAGATCAGGGAGACTCGGCTTCCACTTTCAACTGACAGTCAGCAAAACTATTCAACACCGGATAATTGAAATAAATAGACTCACTCGTCTAAGTTTTCCCCAGAGGTTCGGGCGCGATGGGTTACGTCCCAGGTCAAGCTGAATGTGATGCCCAATGCGAAACTCGGAGGGTGAGGCAGCAAAGAAACTGCCACCTTGGACTTCTGCAACACGAGACCGGCCTGGCACAGAAAATAAAAGAGTAGCCAGTGAGCCGTATTCAACTTCACCCCATGCAAAGATGGACGGGTCGTCCACCCATCGCAAGATCTCCTCTTGGAGTCGAAAGAACGCATTCCTCCCTTCCCCGTAAAGGGGCGGCATGAAGATCCCAAAGATTCCCATCAGACAGTACGCCTCGTCCTCGGGTCGCGTCGTCTCGCGATTTGCTGCCCACGACATGCGCGCCGCGACACAGTAGGCCGAAGGATCTTGATCTCGCTTGAGCACCGCCACGGGCACCCGAGTGACCTCCTCTACAAGGTCTGCCAGATCCGCCTTGGCTCCCAAAACCTCCCAAGTGCTCGAGAGGAAGACGACGAACGATGGGGCAATCAGCTCCTGCAGCGTCCATCCACGCTTATGCCATCGGCTCTCACGGAAGGCGGACTCAGGCGCGTGCAGGCTTTCCTCGTCGGTGGTCGGCACGTCGCGCAGGTACGCGTAGCAGACGTCAGCGAGGGAGTAGTAGCGGTACATGGAGACGATTGCCTCCGAGAGCTCGGTGCTGCTGGTCTTGTCGATGCAGCACATGTCGGCCCATCCCCACTGGTGGCCGCCGCGCTCAGCGAGGGCGCAAAACTCCCGGACTTTGTCGTGAACGAGGTTCCGTGGATTGGTGCCGTTCTCGGCGCACTGGATGCGAAGGGCTTGGATCTCCTGGAAGGTTTGCTCTTCCTTGTCCCAGACATGAGAAAGGATCGCATATCCCCCGGGCACGCTTTCCGGGGTAGGGAAGAACTTGAGCTCGGCACGGGCAGTGTTCAGCAGCCACATCGAATGCTCCTGCGGGGTTAGTGTCATGTTGAGCGAAGATTAGTTGTAATGACCACGTCGTAGGGGCATACGGATGGACTTTGGCCGGTTGAGTATAGAGGGAGTGTTGACAGTAAGGGACTAGCGACACGATAAGGAGGATAGAGGGAGAGGAAAGATGTAGAGAGGTAACTTGTCGGAGGGTGGGCACCTTCAGTATATGCATGGAACGAGCGCACATATAGCGAGGCAAACGGTAGGAAGAGGCGTGTTCGTCCGGCAGAGCCGATCGCCTTGCCGCAGTCACCCCATCCAGTCAGCCAATCTTTTGGCACGATCCTACACAATTATGTCAACAAACACTACACGTGAAGCACATTGGATGACATACCGTGGGGATAGGTGCAGATGGGCGAGCCGACCTGACGTATCTAGTTTGCATGAGACGAATATGCGGGCAGGGCGAGGACATGTGGCTCATCCACGTGGCCGCGGAGCCGTGGTGTATAGTTATGTCATCAGGAAAAAACCTCCAACGCTAATGAGAGATCAATGAGAATAATCGGAAACTAATAGGAACTAAATGAAATTATTGGCAGCGAGCCCTTACCTGTCAACAGTTTAAGACTCTCATCGTCGTATCCAGCGCTATACATGAATTTCGCGTCGAATGCAAAGGCGTAAAGGGCCTGGAGCGGGGCACTCTCAACCCGGCAGCCAACAACATTTCCACGAAGTCCGGTTGAGCCTGCCCTAAACATGGGCGTCAAATGGATGGTGATCCTTCCGACTCCTTCCGCTGCGCAGTCGGTCGCCTCTTGTTTCCACTCTCCATCGACGTCAAAGCCTTCCCGCTGCTGCTGATCAGTTCCTCTGCTAAACTATCCTCGAGTTCGCTGGTGGGTTGATCTGAACTGATTCTTACCTTTGGTGCTGTCCTGCGTGGTCTGGATTGGAGACTAAGTACCTCTGATAGGCTGTGACGTGGCGAGTGCACGACGTACTGCTCCGGTAAGTGACGCGCTCTGTATCTGCCATGTCATCCTGTTAACAGCGCTGAATGAGGTGGCTACCAAGGTTTTTGCCACTCGCGACATGTAACGGCTGGTCACCACTCGCCTTTACTGGACGTTCCCCTTCGCTTCCATAAGCTGGTGTGCTTCACTGGTCAAACTTTCCGTTGTTCCTCGCGCTCATCCTTGCGCTCAAGACTGACCGTCTCCATCAATGGCAATCTAGGTTAGGACCCCCCCTCCAGTCATTCCCTTCAGGCTCGGTCGGTGCAGCCAATAGGGCTGTGCTTCTAGGTGCGTCCATCTATTTATTCCACGCGTAGTGCTTTCGATAGCTCCGCTGTACCAGTCTTCGGGAGGGTGAGCAGTCTTTTCTGCTCTCTTGGTCATCGGCAGGCTGATGAATGTCTTCCAGGCTCGCTGTGGCAGTATTGTGGTGGCGTGGCTGTGGTTATGTCGACGCGTCGCTCGGGTGCTTAGTAGTTGTATATCCCATGTAGTTGTTGTTAGGAACAGACCAGCCGCTGAACCAGCTACGCCAAAAGGACGCAATGTCAAGCTTGGCTTGACACTTGGCTGGTACTATATATGTAGCTCGTAATGCCTGTTCATGACATTACCCCCCTTCCAAGGCACGTGTCCTCACGTGGAACTAGATATACTAGTGGCCCCAAGGGTTAGCCGCCCACTTCAGGACGGTCAGAGCCTTGACAGTCTTTGACCGGTTCGGAAGGACCCCTATCCTGCTCTTTGTCTCTATTTGTCACAGCCAAGCATGCATGTGACCTTGTGACATCCCAAGTCACGTCACAGCCTATGACAAATCTAGACAACAAAGATTCTGCCAGAAGGGGAGTCGAACCGTCGACTGCTGGAAGCTTGACATTATGTTAGGAACAGACCAGCCGCTGAACCAGCTACGCCAAAAGGACGCAATGTCAAGCTTGGCTTGACACTTGGCTGGTACTATATATGTAGCTCGTAATGCCTGTTCATGACAGTTGTGTTGTTATCAGTTAGTCTTACCTTCAATGCGAATAGTGTTTACCTGCCCTGTTCTTTGTGTGATTGGCGTTGTTGAGAAGAGATCCCTGGTTATAGCAGAATATCGGCTCTTTTGAGCTCAGAATTATGTCTCGTTTACATCTTCCAGGTCCGGGACCTTGATATTTAGACTTATTAAGACTAATGGAATAATTTCCCTCAAGTACGTGTTATTATCACTCATTATAGATGGAGGTTTTTCCTGATGGTACACAGTTCAAGCTTGGGAGGACAGGAACTGAGTAGGGAGAAACGATGGCACATGGTGTCTCTTTACTACGGCATTTCTGCAAAGTCAAATTGCCCCTGACCTGGGGGTGTTTCACAGTGATTCACAATGATATCACCCGTAGACACAACATTGTGTTTAGGTACTTATTCAAAGCAACAGCGGTTTGCAGGCCCAGGCCAAGTTGGTGATGTCAGATGATGGTCGAGTCAAACCATGTGAAGTTGCGCTCGGTAGAAGTGGAGGAGCCATTTTTCAAAAAATGCATGTACAGGCAAACCGATGGCAGAATATAAACGTTACCTTGTCTCGTGGATTGCCATCCTGAGCGCCATGCTGTTTACGAGATATGTGGTGATGGTGACAATGAGGAAGAAAGCTAAAAGGGGGCCGCGCAGAATACGTAGCGCCTAATTCCCGGGCAATGCCGTGGCCGACTAACATCAGCAAATGTGCAGACCGTAATGCAATCCATGGTCATGATTCACCAGCGCGGCAAGGTTTGAACGGCCTGGCAAAGGGATCGCCGTGTCTGACGAGGGGCCGTCATCCCTGGCCGGGGCTTGTCAGAGTTTCTCTCGAGTATGGCCACTCCCGACCACATTGTCACCAATCGCCTGCAAGGCCAGGCCGCCCATCCCTGGAAGTCCGGACAGTACATGCCATATTTTCTGCGGCTTCCGGACAGCACATACCACCTTAACTGCGACGTCTGGACAGTAGCTACCATGTACGCTGTGAAGTCTGAACATTACTTACAATATGTATCATAGAGTCTGGGCTGTAATTACCACTTCCGCCACAAATCTTTACCATGCATTCCTATCGAATTTGAAGAGGCACAGCATGGACATAAATTGAAGGGTGACCACAGTGTAGCGTAGGCAATGAAAACTCGGGACAACAAATAACATTCTCACCATTCCATAACGTACATACATCAGAGAAGCGCCACGCCAGGCATGATCAAAAACGAGACACGAATAAGAATGAAAACACGCATGGAAGTCAGACGACAAAACAGCAAGAAAAAGCGATCCTGCATCTGTGGTCAGATCGAATGATCAGTTTCATGGCAGATAGATAAATGAAACCAGCCTACCAAGACAGACTACTTTGCACTGTTCTCAGATGTCTTACCAGAACCAGAAGCGACTGGCTGAGAGTCGGACTCATGGTCGCTGCCAGTATTATCACCGCCGTTGTCGCCGGGGTTGTCGTTGTCATCGTTGCCATACACCGCGTTCTGGCTGCGGGCCTTGCGGTGGGACATGATGATGTAAAATGCACTTCCTTCCATCTCGCGTTCAGTCTCAGAATCCAGTTCGTCGTCATGCCCGTAGATTTGCCTATCATGCATCAGTGTTGCCCAGACGTCCACACATGCCAGTGACAGCTTACTTGTTCCACCACGCCATGGTGTCCGTGAACCAGTCAGGAGAGCTATAGGCCAGCTGCATAATGCTGTTGAGGAAGTCCTCGGCCTTCCAGAATTTGCCTTCAACATCAGACCAGTCGTGGTCCGTCAAGGCGCTACGAGCCTGCAGCAGATCAGAAATACATAACCCCGCATTTACAGGATCAACATACCAGAGGCGCGATGTAAACGATGCTATGGAGGCTGACATAATCGAGCTCATACTGAGAGGCAGGGCTTCTCTGGCCTCTGGTGGGACCACCGCCAGTGTTGAACACTGAAGACCTGCCGGTCATCACGGTCTTATAATACTGAATGGAAGAACATTAGTTGCGCTATTTTCACACAAGCAAGAGAGCTTACCTTGACGAGAAGGGGACTCCGCAGAAAACTGGCCTCCGCGTCGTCCGGATCAACAAGAGACATGTCATACATCATCGATGGATAGTCGAGCGTGAACAGCTTCACACGAAAGTTGCGGACGTGGCCAAGAAAGCTGCGTGAGGAAGTCAGATTAAAACAGGTCACGCGGGGAAAAGACTCACATATTGGGATTGATGTCAAGTTTCTTGAGATAGCAGAGTGGGCAAAGAAGGCGTGCAGTGCGCACATCCTCCCATCCGCGGTTGCTCTTCACTTGAAGTATGCCTTTGGGATCTTCAATGCCGGAGAGCCCAATGATGCGCTGGTTCAAGCGACCAAGGTCGTTGCTCCGAACCTTAGCAGCAACAGCATTAACCTATTAGCAGGCGTAAATATCAGTATGTGGGCGCGAAAATACGAAGGTGACGTACGAATCGGCCAATAATGAGTACCAGGGCGGGGTTGTCGGCAAGATAGTCGAGATGGTCCTCGATCTCGGAAAAGTGGTTGCACCAGCGAAGCCAAAGTTCTTCGGCCTCGACGTCTGCGTTGTACTCGTCTTGACATCTGGAACACAATCAGAACTGTCTTTCATAAGAACACGAACCGGATACTCACTGTCCGGGCCGGTCCTCAAGGGGTACGTTGCGATGGACCACGCCGTATGTTAGGATCCGTGTTTGATTGGGATACTCGCTGGTGTACCGCACGAGCACCCGACTGCCGTCATAGATCTCTTGAGTTCCCGTAGCAATACGGGTGTCTTCACTGTGGAAGATATCAGCTAGTGAGACAAAATGAGCTCCAGATTGACTGTACGTACTCGCAATTTGCATCGAGCAGCCAGGCGCTCTGGGCCCAGGTGGGGTTTTTAGGCTGAACACCGTCCGGCTCATTTTCATCGTTGACGGCGCCTGGCTCAGGAGAAGAGTCGGGGTCAGGAGCGCCAGGTGTGCCTGGAACAGTTGCAAGGCGGCGACGCTTAAGTTCCAGGTCCTCTTCACGAGCTGCAACAAAATTCAAGATGATGAATCAGACCCGTAAAGGCTCCTCAAGCTAAACTTTACTTACCTGCAAGCGGTCGCTTGCCATTCTTCGAGGCAGCAGGAGCATTGCGCTGAGCTGAGTTCTGGGGTTTGCCTGACTTCGACGGCTTCAGCTGCACCTTGCGAGTGCATTTAGCCTTGTACTGGCGTTGAAGTTGGAGGTTTGTGGCACCAGCAGGCATTTGGATATGCGTGAATGGACAGGAGTGGGCGACGACGACGAGAGATATTGGTGCTCGGAAGTGGGAAAGTGATGGATGGGATGGGAATATATTTCTTGAGGGCAACGTGGCTTTATAGGCCACGATACACAGGAAGTTGGAGAGGCTCAGAGCACGATACACGGACTTGAGTTGCAGAGAACGAACCTTGAGGCCTGGGCGGTAGCGATTGCGATGCTGGCGCATAGCCGTCTTGTTACAGGTGTGATTGCTGCTCATTCCGAGGAAGGTAGGGTCGGAGTGAGGCGGCAGCGCAATGGTGAGAGCTCCGGAAGACACAATGGTGGAGAAGGAAGAAGGACGACCGAATGTTACTCTTGAAGTGTTACACTCGATCAGGTGACCTAGATGCAAACGCGTGCCACCGCCACAAGCCTGCCTCCTGACTCCTGAGCTTGCCGCCACATTCGTCCATCAGTCGTCTGCACCGTCATCCTTCCTTGCTTGCCGGTACCTTTACCCTTCTCGCTCCCAAATTCCAGAACTTATACATCTACTTGTTATAGGTACACTTCTTTGTTCTTCGCAAGCATGAGGCTGCGTAGAACAGCCAATAATGACCGACCTCCTTCAAGCTCAAGCCCAGGTGCGTGTCCTGCTTCTGATATCTTTGTCTTCATGCTGACGATTCTAACTGCTAGCAGCGATTTTATTGGCTCGCCACAGAGCTACTCTCCGATGATCGTCTCACTTTTATCAGCAGCGACGGCCAGCGTACATCCTGTGAGCGCTTTTGGTTCGGGGTCTCGAAGGCTGCAGGCCCGTGTCACATCTCCTTTCCCCCATACCTACTAGCTACATTACCCCTCTCACTCACAAGTCACTTTGGACCATGTACTCTTGCGAGCACGCCTCATGCAGCTTCAAAACTGCGAATAAAAATGCTTTCCGCCGTCACTACAACAACTGCACCCATCAACTCTCCTCCATCACACAGGCACTGGGAAAGCGCAAGTCCGAAGCCATTGAGACCGTTTTCAACAAGAGACCTCGACTGAATACAGGACTCCAGGTGCGCAGGCCTCGTTTTGGATCTAGTTCCTAGACACCAACGTCAAGCCCGTGCATACAGCCCTATTCGATGCCTCCTCCCCCTCCTATCGCTTCTCCCCCATGTCCAAGTTCTCCTGCACCATCAACTTGAGGAGGATGACACGTTCGTCTGCCCAAAATCTTCCATGATTTTATTCCTTCAACTCCAAGTGCCCTCCCGTCGCAATATAACGCGATTCTTCAGCTGCCGAGCACCCCCAGCTGCAATCCTGTCCATCCTGTCCCCCTTCCCGTACAGCCTCCTACACTCACAACTCCCACATCCCATGTCGAGAAGTTGTACCGCACAGAGCCCGACGGCTTTGGCATATTTCGTGAGTATGCGCTACGCCCCCAGGCAGATCCTGAAGCTGGTGATAGCCTGGAATCTGTGAGCGATGCACCCCGGGCTTGACAAGCCTACATCGCAGGATGCTCCGAAGTACTCGAGTATTGCATGGATCACTCGCTCGGTCACCGTCGCGGTCAACCCAACGTCATCGACGCCTGACTATGGACCTTTCAAGAATGCCTCGCAATTTCGTCTCATGGACTACTTTTATGGTCGCTCTGACACGAAGTCGCTCGATGCCTTGGATGATCTTATCGCTGTCATCCGTTCACCTGGATTCTCAGGAGACGACCTTCAGGGCTTTAACGCGAGGGCGGCCGAACACGCGCTCGACGTCTGGGTCAACCCTTCTGGGATCTTCTCCATAGACGATGGCTGGCACGAAGCACGTCTTGAGGTCTCCCTCCCCAAGACGGGTGCAAAGTATAAGTCTGAGGAGAACGCACCCAAGTTTCCTGTCATGGGTCTTGTCCACCGTAAACTTCTCGCCCTCATCAAGGGTGTTATTCAGGACACCACATCCCGCTTCTCGCACGTGTACCACTGGTTTCCTCACCACAAGTTTTGGACCCCACCATCACAGACATCTGCCGGCCCCGCTGACGATACACGACCTCCGAACACCTCCACCACCACACGGTGATACACTGACGGACGGTCTGGACTCCGCTAGGATACTGCGGGATAGAGGCTGAGGTGGAGTGACACCGTGGATGGGGCAAAGACCAACGAGTCCGTCACTGAGGGTGCGAGGAAGGTGGTCAGCTCTCGCGAATAGACCGAGGGACGGTGGATGATGGAGACAACGACGTACGGACGTCGTGCAGGAAGGGGACGAGAACGCTGGAAACGAATGGGAAACAAAAGGAAAGGGGGACAACACACCCGTGAGGCTTTCGCTACCTCCGGGACGAGTGCGCTATCGGAAGAAGGCGCGATGATGGGTGAACGCGGGATCGGGGAGGTCGGAGACTTCGTAAGCGTCGAGAGTCCACGCGCGGACTGCCCGAGCGATCTCGCAAACGCTACGCTTGCGCGG